>JAJOOR010010024.1:0-29829 GCA_036250505.1 Solanum acaule | reverse complement strand
ATAGCCATTAAGTAACACGAAGAAGAAAAACAATTCGACACCAAGCTAATTCAAGGACCTATTCAAAACTGAATACATGAAGAGTATACAAACTATAAAGGAAGCAGACTGTATATGGTACCAAAAATCTCTACAATGTCGACTTTTAGAACACTGAATCTAAATCCGCGATATCAACAAGAAACAGATTTTTCGGCATATAACAAAAAGCAACTATAGCTATTAATTTGGACAGAGAACTAAAGAAAACCAAGATAATATTAACGCAGAAGTAAGACAAGCAGTAAAGATTAAACACATGCTCGACAAGTGAGTAGTTCTTTTTCTGATATTGTTAGCTTCCTTAACCCTTTACATGTTGATGCTAACGGTAGCCATCAAGATCACAACACGTGAAAATTAATATCCAGAACCAAAAGAAAACATGAAATCTTTAAAAATAATACGAAAAGAGAGGAGTCGAGAAGAACAGTTTCTGAACTCCAGTGGTTTTCCTTTCTTTGCTTTTCACATGCAAAGGCTGCTTATGGTAGAGCATCCAAAAATTTAACCAGTACGTTAGGATTACCTGTGGATGGAGATGGCTACCATGAATTTCTTTGCTTGAGCAATGTGTTGAGGGCCTGAGGCGATATAGACTTTAAGTAGGATTAGGGTTTTTTTTTTAAAAAAAAAGTTTCTTATTACTAATAGGAGGGAATATTTTATCGTAGTAGAAAAATTAGAGGGAAAAGTTAATAAATTTTCTTTTACTTTAATAAACTTAAAATGAAAATTTTATTTTTAAGCCAATTATTTCAACTTAAACTATAAACTTTCACTTAGAAGCTGGAAAAATCAATAAAATCCAATCACTACAACTCAACCTATAAAGTTGCTCTAGGACTACGTAAAATCCACTTACTTCCACTCAAACTTATGATCATGGGCTCACACTAAGCTATATATATAGGATGGCAATATTGAGCAGTAACATCAAGTAAATGACTAAGATAAAGAACACATTGAAATTAGGATAGAGATTTTTATATTTAGACAAAGATAGGAGGGGGCTTATTATCAACTTAATACCACAATTAAAAAGGACAATTAAGCTTCATAATCCATGCTCAACTAGATCACTGTAACATGCAAAATATACTACAAATGTAGTACAAATGATAATCACGAAGAACAGGATTCATATAGGGAAAGAAACTACACATGTTTAATACTAAATTGGACACATATATAAGAAAATATTAACATAAGGAATCTGATTTAATACCAAACATGTGAAAGGCTTCATTACAACACCATCAAGAATACTATAGAAGTGTACTGCCAACACTCTCATACTCTAAACAAATAATGAGCAGCGTATGACAACAGAGGACATGTATAAGACATTTCTCTCCTAAAACAAGATACGAACAGTTGTTTGAACATTCTTTAAAGAATACAAACTCAAAATTCAACTTATATTCAAAATCTATTGAATGTGCAACTGCATAACTCATTCGACACCCTCCAAACACATAACGAAAGCATGAATACTATTTCAACAATATAAGAACAGAACAATATCATGATGAACCAGTGAAACAAGCTAAAACATGAGGCAGGCATAGTGACCATGAATTATGAAGACTACAAACAGAGAAATAATTTCAAAATAGACACTAAGTGATATTAGAAACGAAACCTACACTACCAATTTCAATGAAAATAAGATGAAGATTAAGAATGAAAGTTAGACTTAAACACATCATGTAAGAGAAGCTTAGAACCAATCAAAGAACATATCATTATCAAACATTTAATGCAAACTGAATCAATAAAAGAGCTAAGAGTACTTTACCTCGTTTTGAGCAGCGACTGAGACAATGACGAGCTGAAATAAGCTATTCCACCACAACCGACTTCACTGGTGACCTCGAACTCAAATAAACCTTGGCTAGTGATGGACGGAAAGAGCGAAACTAACACCATGGCTTGCGCTGACGAACAATGACAACAGGCATAACCTTCTTCCTGAGAGCTGGCTTACCCTTCTTCACAGTAGCCATTACCATATCTCCAACACAAGCTGAAGGCAATCTGTTAAGCCTTCCCTTGATCCCTTTCACAGAAATGATGTACAGGTTCTTCGCACCAGTGTTATCGGCACAGTTCACCGTCGCCACCACCGGCAGACCCAGTGACATTCTGAACTTGTTCCCGGCAAAACCTCATCGTCCTCATTTCGACATCCCGTACAGTGTTGTTCTTCACGATCCCAAAAAATCTGAAGCCCTATAGTCGAGATTGAGAGAGATGACAGCTAGAAAAGGAAAGAAGAAGGGCAGTGGTGAGAGTATGCAACCAATCAGAGTTCAACCAAAGAGAAATAAAGCTATATCTCATTAATGATGAAGGCCTTTATTTGGAATATTAGATCAGTGAAGTCACAACAAGCTTTTCAAAGGGTTCAAATGTTGCATAAGGTTCACCACTTCGCTTTTGTTGCATTAATTGAGCCTTTTCAGCATGTTAGATATATCAATAAATACAGGAGAAGATTAAAAATGCCACGAGCCAATTCAAATTGCAATGGAAAGATATGGATCTTTACTAATCATGACTTTGACATCACTATTGTCAAAGATACTGAACAACAACTCACTTTGAGTTTGAAGCATCAAACTCAGCCCCAGAGCTTTTATGTTACAATTGTATATGCTAAGTGTGATGCTATGCAGAGGTTGAACTTATGGGAGGATCTATATCAGGTTGCAGATGGTATTGATAGGCCTTGATTGATTGAGGGTGATTTTACTATAGTTTTAAACGAGGAAGAAAAGATAGGAGGGTTACCCATCTTAGATGCTTCCAAGGGTAATCCTAGTCCTAGTTCTGCTGCTTTTTGTGTGAGAGATCATAATGGTAATCTAGTAGGGGCTAAGGGTGTGAAGTTGGTTGATTCTTCTAACTTGATGGATGAGGCATTTGCAATTAGAGAGGGTCTGCAATACTGTTTAGATAAACATTTTCAACAGATTATTATTGAGACCGACTCTTTGTCAATGTTAATATTCTTAATGGAGAGTGGGTGCAACCTTGGAGCTTGACAATGGAGGTCAACTCCATCAATAGAATCAGAAATTCTATATTAGTAAGAGTACAACACTCCTTCAGGGAGGGAAATACTCTTGCTGATTTTTTTGCTAACCTAGTTTTTGTTTTTGCAGGTAATTATGAGTTAAATTCTTTCCATGAAGTCCCAACAACAGCCAAGAAGATAATAAATTTAGAAAAATGTAACACTCTATACATATCATCAGGTACTAATTAGATTATCTAGTTCACAAGTACTACACAACAATAAGATATACAAGTACCGATAAGAAGCATGAAGGAGTTTACAATTGATGCATAACTTTAGCAAACTTTTAAAGTCTGAAGCTATTTCGGTAACCAACCGTACCATGCACCTGGTGAGAGCATATGGGTGTCCAAAGTGGTACGAAATCAAGACTCCGAAGTTCTTAGTGGTGTATTCGATTGTTGATAGCTCCTATCTACGTCCTCTACAAATCCAATCCAAAATTTTTGCAAACCCATAAATCGTATAAGCAACAATGAGTTAGTTTTCCAATTCAAAGTTCTAAATTTAGATGGTGGTATTAATCTCTTTGTGGGATTCAACCCATCAATGATTAGACTAGAGAAAAGGAGTTCTAGTTCATATATAATGAGCATTTTCTCAGATTGGGAGGTCTCCATAGATTCCGATCTCCGGAGTCAAGTTTGAGTATGGAAGCAGTTGAAATGATGGAGATACGACATTGGGAAGTTGATATCCGGCGAGCGACTGGTGCTTCGAGATCATCAATGGCGGTGGCATAGAGATTGAAGAAGATGACTTTCTATGTCCTTCTTTGGTTGCCTAATTTGGTTTTGCCTTTGTCTTTCAACTTTTTTTTTTTTTTTAATTTTGTTTTGATGATATATTCTCATTTTGATTTTAAAAAATGAGGTTTAAAGGGCCTCACTTTTAATTTTAAAAAAAAAAAGAAGAAGGAAGAAGTGTGAATTTTTATTTTTAAATGGGGTAGTTTCTTTTTTATTTTTAAATGGGGTAGAATACTTGATTAATTAAATAAAAGTATGATAAGAAATAAATAGAGTTGTGAAAGCAAGAAACTAAAATTTTATCTATATTAAAAGATGAGTAATAGAAGGACATAAGTGAACAAATATTTTAAAAAAACACACACAGGACAAAATGTTAACACAATAACGCTACATATGAACAAGAAAATGAAAAAGTAGTAAATAAAAATTTCAATGTAAGCCGATAAATATTTAAATTTGATATAAGAAATTGTTTAGAAATTAAATATGAAAAATATCATACTTATACTAATAAGATCACATAATTGATATCATACTATATATAATGGCAAAAATAATAAAAAAATAATCAATGAGAAGCTCTCAAGCAATATTTTAAAATAAAAATAAAATACAAAATTTTCATGTGGATATTTTAGTTTTAAAGGTAATACTCAAATTGTTATATCTTAGAGAATAAATTCAGAATCACAATTTAGTAATGATATTATTTGAGTTACAAATGAAATACAAAATGAAAAAAGTTTTACTAGATACCAGATACCAAATACCAAATACCCAACTGAAATTTAAAATTTTGATATTTGGTATCTTCTTTTAACTACCAATTTCGAGTTATTGAATTCAAAATTTAGAAATCTCGAACCTCCACCCTAACACTGATTATACAATATAGCTTGCCAAAAGTTAGGATTGGCAAAATTAAGCCCATTCGCCCAACCCGTTTAAGTTTGGATGGGTTATTGATCCGCTTATTTATTAGGTTAACTCATTCCAATCCATTAAAATTTAGGTGATATGTAACAAATATTGAATCAACAGAAATCTTGTCAAAATATTCTTAAAGAACATTTTAAAACATTGGGAAAAGACATAAAATCCCTCCTGAACTTGGGACAAAAACTTACTTTAGTACTTAAGGGGGTATTTAAACGCCCGTGTAGTTTAAGTACTAAAGTAAGTTATCCGACCAAGTTCAGGTATTTTTTTATGTATTTTCTCTTAAAAATTTGATATGTTATATATAGCCATTATAAAGAAAAATAATAATTTTATTAGGTACTAAAATATTGTAAAAAGAACAATAAAATAAGTAAAACATAGTAAAATTTGGGTTGGATTGAGTTTTGACCCATTCTATAACTCATTATCAGACTTGACTCAAGCAAATTTGAATTGGGTTGGGTCTTGACCCGTTTGTTATCTTTACCCATTAAAAGATTCTATAATTGGGACTCGCCTGTACAACCTTAATTATTTGTTGTTTTTATGATAAATATATTTTTCTATTAAAAATTTACATTTTATAAATACAATTTTTTAAATTTATGATTATATCATAAGTTGAATTTATTTGCGTAATTATTATGTTTATTTATATTTTGATTTCTCTTAAAATGTTCACTTTACTACTAAATTACATATTTTTCATTAAATTTTTTATTACTCACTTAATAATTATATTTGATCTATAATTAAAATGTGGATAACTTTAATAATAAATTTTCTTTTACTTTAATAAACTTAAAATGAAAGTTTTATTTTTAAGCTAAATAAGATGAAAGTTTTATTTTTAAACTAAATAAGATGAAAGTTTTATTTTTAAGCATAAATAAGATGAAAATCTTACTTTTAAGCTAAATAAGATGAACATTTTATTTTTAAGCTAAATAAGATGAAAGTTTAATTTTTAAGTTATATAAGATGAAAGTTTAATTTTTAAAACATACGGCACAATGATGGAAATGCACACACAAAAATATTTAAGCTAAATAAAATGGAAATTTGAGATATTTGCCAAAAATATTTATCAACTAATGACAAATTGTATGGACAAACGCTATTTGCAAAAAAAATTCCCAAATATTACTTGGAAAATCTATGGCCAAATGTTTCCCCAAATATTTATAAGTGTGCCCTATAAATACTCATTAAAAAATAAGCTAAACTAACGAGTTCCCTCCAATAACTTTTTGCCTGAATTTCAGAAAATAAGAGTACTACCATATTTTTGGCTAAAATAATAAGCTCCCCCATATTTTCTATTTCCCCCCAATTTCTAAAAAACCAAAAGCCCTAAATTTCATTCAAAGGTTTCTTCTCAATCAGTTTAGGTAAGTCGCTTATTCTCAATTCTCCATTCTTATGCGTTTATCTGATTTATGACTTGGAAATTTCATCCATGGTAACCTTAAGTCTCCTTGTTTGGTGGAAAAAAGTGTTGGGACTTTTGATGTTTTTGGGAAATGGAGATAAAACAAGGTTTCTTCTCAGCCTTTGAGGAAGGGGTGGTGCGGGTTATCGTCAGGTAGGTCAGGAGCGATGAGTCCGCCGAGAAGTGGGTCACCCATCACCTCTTTGCTTCGGAGGAAGAACATCTGGCTTTATTGACTCTGTTTCAGGTAGGGTACTTTCGATATTTCTCACAAATTTGGGCAATTTCTGAAAGTTTTTCTCCTTCACAACCTTTTCTGATAGTATGCTGATAATATGTGTGTGAAAGAGGAGTTGTCATCTTTTCCCTGCTATTTGTAGTGAGATCACGTAGTTTGGAATGTTTGGAATCAAAATTGTGCAAAGGGATGGAAAGTCCGTATAACATAGTCCAAATATTCAAGAAGCAAGTAGAGGAATTGTAAATAAACACTAACCTTGGAGTCACAGTTTTTTTTTAAGGCTTGGAGGTTTTCTTCAATTTTCTCTAACTGATTTGCAAGATATCGGAAGTACAAGTTTCTTTACGATCATGATTATCAGATACATGTTTTTCATTTTTCATATATGGGAAGCCACAACTTCTCCATTTCCATGCTCCATCGTCCAAGAACCTTAGATACACTTTTCCATCTGAACCTATTAAGAACAGATGAGCTCCTGTGAAGCATGGTCCCGGTGAACCAACAAGAATGACACTTGGATCTGGTGTTCCGTGTTCTATCTAATTCCATCCATTTGACGGATTCCAATTATATTCAACTAGTCCACCATCTGCCGAAAGCATGAAAAGAGAACCTTGCAGTGACAGTGAAGATAACCTAATTGTTGTTCCAGGAGATCTTGATAGAACCAAATGTTGAGATTGGTAATGCTCATGCCATAGTTCAGTAACTTTTTTATATTGGTATAAGCGTCCATTCCTTCCAATGACAAACACCACGTTCTCTCGGAGCAGTTCCTAGTCAGCAATGCTTGCAATTTTCGTACTGGCTGGATACCGACAATCTTTCCATTTGAACTTTCTCAGTGCAACCTAAGAAACAGGTTATGACACTTTAGCCTTCATTTTATCAATATTCAAACTAGAAGCTTAGAAATTTCAGGATATATGAGCTTAGTGCCACTCATTTTAGCCTTCATTTTATTAGGCTGAAAGCATTCTTCATATAGTCACCTTTTGAACCTCTAAACTAGAAAGGTGGACATAGTATATGTTTCCAGTTATGGTTACCTTTTGATCCACTTCATTGCCTTGTAACTTTACAGGAAGCTGGCGTGGAATGGATCATTCATCTTGATACTGATGAGCTAATGCATCCAGCTGGAAGCCTGAAACTAGTGAGTATTCTTTACTGAGACTTCTGGCAGATATACCTGAAGATGTTGACATGGTCACATTTCCTAACTATGTAAGTCATTGAGATTGCTCTGGGTTGTCTTCTAACTCTGTCTAAGCATGTAATTACATGCACGAATAGTCAAAAAGCATGCATTTTCTTCGTTTTCATATTCTGCTGTCTTTTTCCTTGTTAATATCTTCTCTAATGATGACAAATATTTCAGGAGAGCAGTGTTGAGAGAGTTGATGTGAAAGAACCTTTTAGTGAAGTAAGATATCTTTTTACTGTATCCTTTTTTCTTATCTTTCAAGTTCTAGTGTTAAATTCAATCGTTTGGCTAGGAATAGGTTTAGATTTTCTTGAAATAAATTTGGATAATTCTATTACCCAATACTTGAGAATGGAGCAACACCTAGTAGTCAAAGAGTCATCTCTTTCCACACGAATGAAAAAGAAGGTTGCGTTGGAGTTAGACATTGTGGAGGCAAGAAAGTAAAATTGTACCTTGCAAATATAAGTAGCTTGAGTGTTAGACCTTACTCTTTGTTTGTAGCAGCCAAAATTTCTTCGAGAAAGTTTGTGTAGTCTGTAATTTGTTTTAATTATGCAACTAAAGTTCTTTTAGACTGTTTACTAGTAATACATTTGTATCATGTGGTAGGTCTCGATGTTTAAGAAGAATTATCACCATCTCACAAAAGAAATGTACTTTGGAAACTACAAGGAAGCAACTCGTGGTAATCCTAACTACTTTTTGACTTACGGAAATGGAAAATCAGCTGCTCGAGTTCAAGATCATCTTCGTCCTAATGGTGCTCATAGATGGCACAACTACATGAAAAGCCCAAAGTATGCTTGTTCTGCATGTTACTTGTTTTCCTTTTATCTCTATTTCATTTCTTATTTATTCCCAGTCCTCCAAAAGGTATTTTGTGTGGTTCCTTCGATTCTATGCTTGTCTTGGTGTCTTCAGTAGAGTGTCTTGGTTTTGTTGGAGTTGAGTTTCCTCTTTTTCCATGCTTTGTTTGGTGCGACTGCTATCCTGATTTACAAGACCACTCTTTGGAGTAGAGTGTATTGATCTTGTGTGATTGCGACTTCTACCTGTCTTGGTGTCTGCAGTAGAGTGTATTGATCTTGTGTGATTGTGCCTCTGTTTTGCTAGTATTTGTTGTGTCATCTTCCCCTTTTCCACCTTGATTTCAGCTTGATTGTTGGTACCCTGCCCTATAGGGGAAGTAAAAGCAAAAAAGATATCTCCTTTGAAGTTTATGAGAATTCCACCAATTCCAGTTCTGCCTGGATTCCCAAGAGAATATCTTGGGATTTTTCTCTATCTAAATCTGTAGGAATTCTAGGAGCTCTAAGATAGATTAAAGCTTCATCTGAAAATTCCATGCTACACCAAAAGTAAAACAAAGTTGAATTGTTGCAGCTGAATTGTTGAGCTCTAAGATAGATTGAAGTAGAATTCTAAGAGCTCTAAGATTGGAGCTCTAAGTTGCTTTTGAAACTCTGTTGCAGCTGAATTCATTTTCTTGTTGAATTGTTGGGCATCTGTATTGATCTTTGAATTACACATTCACTTTCATGAAATCTGAATAATGTTCTAGCTGCTGGGAGGAATCTGGAACCTGCAATCTGGAATTGTAATCTGTAATCTGCAATAATCTGAAATCTGTAATCTGCAATAATACTTCGATTCTATGCTTGTCTGGGTGTTTGCAGTAGAGTGTCTTGGTGTTATTGGAGTTGAGTTTCCTCTTTTTCCATCATCCTATAGTGCGATTTACAGATGTCTTATGAACTGCAATGGTATCTACTGCTACGTCGATTTATTGGGGGATGTAGAATTTAACACTCCTTAGCTGTAAAGTGGGACCCTCTTTTAGGACTCGAGTACTTGCACTGAATTATCTCAGGATCAAGCTGTGAGATTAGTCCTAGTAAAAGTGTCTGCTGAAATAAAATGTGAAATAGCTCTGCATTTTCCTATGTAGTAAGATAAAGATTTTTAGTTATGAGTAAATCATTTGGAGGTCAATCATCAGTAATTTCAGCTCATCTGGAAAGAAAATAACATAACAATTACATTTAATCTTAGACTTGGCAGCAACTCATATACACTATACCCATGAAGATACCCTTCTCACTTGTTTTAGAGAAGACTGCAATATTGCTTCCCTTTTCATATTAGCACTCTCTCAACTTCCACTTGCCAGTACTAGGTAACCAAATAATTTTATTATAGTGATTTATTTGTGATCGAGGTGACTTGATTGTATAAATATCTTTTACGATGTTAAGTAACTGTGCTGGTAAACTTCTATAACTGCTGCAATTTGATTTGTTGTACATGGTTTGTTTTGATTGTTAGTTTCTTTTAAATGTGTAGGGAAATGGAGGTGATCAAATTTGAAGGGTCGCCACAAGTCAATTTGATCTCATTGAAGTGGAAGTGGAAGTGGATAGTGAAGAGTTTTTGAACTATTGTAAAAATTTGAATACATTATATTTGATTTTGTGAAATATATTCATTGCTAGAATATATGTTGAACTATTGTAAGAGTACTTTTTGAACTATTGTGTACACATATTAAGAATATTGCTTTATAAGTATGTGTATGTACACAAGACATACTATCTTTTGAAGTTTATTGCAAATCTATATATTTGAATTACTTATTAGCTAATTTAATGTTTGAGATTATTTATTGCAAAGCAATATTGGTGTTTTTTAATTAGAAATTGTGGCATATAAATATTTTATAGCCAAAATAATATATTACCACACTTAAAAGTGTAGCCAAATGACTGTAAATTGTGGTATGCACATGGGCAAAGGACTGCACTTCAAAGTGTTGTCATACATAAGATAGAAAAGGCAACACTTTAAAATCGTGGGCAATAAGGAAGCAAAGGCCACACTTGGCTTAGCTTATGGATTATAAATTTTAGCATGTACATAAGAAAACTTACACTTAATAAGTGTTGTTGTAGATGAGATATAAAAGGCGACACTTTTAAAGTGTGACCAATAACAGCAGTTCAGGTACTTTAATGGTCGGGTTTTAATTTATATATAGTGACTCTGGTAGTCGGCGAATGCCGACTGCTGCAGTCGGCAAGTATTTTTTGACGCTCAGTCTGCCGACTACTCAAAAGTAGTTGGAAAGTCATCGGAAAACTACATTTTCCGACTACATTCCGACCAATTTTGAAGTCGGCAAAAAACGAAATTCTAGTAGTGTAATATATTCGACATTTGTATTAAATGTCGCTATTTTAGTAACACTTTTGCTAAAAGTCGCTAAAATCAATGACATTTTACAACAAATGTCACTATTATAGTGACATTTTTTCTAAATGTCACTAAAATCAATGACATTTGGCAGTAAATGTCATAACATATTCGACATTTATATTAAATGTCACTATTTAAGCGATATTTTTTCTAAATGTCACTAAAACCAATGACATTTTGTAATAAATGTCATATTATAATCGACATTTGTAGCAAAAGTCATCATTTAAATGACATTTTCGCTAAATGCCGCTAAAAACAACGGCATTTTGCAATAAATGTCATTATTTTAGTGACATTTTCGCTAAATGTCGCTAAAAACAACGACATTTTGCAATAAATGTCATTATTTTAGTGACATTTTTACTAAATGTCACTAAAATCAATGACATTTTGCAGTAAATGTCATAATATATTCAACATTTATATTAAATGTCACTATTTAAGTGATATTTTTTCTAAATGTCACTAAAACCAATGACATTTTGTAATAAATGTCATATTATATTCGACATTTATAGCAAAATGTCATCATTTAAATGACATTTTCGCTAAATGTTGCTAAAAACAACGACATTTTGCAATAAATGTCATTATCATAGTGACATTTTGGACCAAATGTCATTATATTTACAATATTTGATACCAAATTTCATTATTTTTACGACATTTGACATCAAATGTCATTATTTTTACGACATTTGACATCAAATGTCATTGTTTTATGACGTTTTGTTCTTAAATGTCATGAAATTCTTTATTTTCCGACATTCGTTTCAAATGTCACCAAATTAATGTCGTCGTATGTACATTTTCTTGTAGTGCCTCTACTAAAGGGAAAGCTTCCATCTCAAGAGATTACTTCTAGAAACCCGACGTCTACTAACGGGAGAGCTTCCATCTCAATATATCCTCTCAGAGCTAAGCATAATACCCACAAAATAGTCATTTCTTACCTATTCTCATTATCCATGGAAGGGCATGTCATCTTGCGAATCCAAGCTAAGTTTCATTAACATAGCTCCTTATCATTGGTTCATTTAGGTGAGAAAACCTTTCAACCTTAGAATCCTTATTATGTGAGAAAAACTTTCACAATCATGTTTGTATATGTTTATGAGAATATCCTTTCAACAACACAACAACAACATCATTATGGACACTTTACTCTCAAAGCATCCTTAAAACAATTACATAGGTTTCATGAGAACATGCATAAACTCATACTTTCCCTTTCAAGGTTCAAAGCCTACTTTCAATCACCACATCTTGAAATCAAAGATTAGATAGGGATTTCATCATAAATTCATGTGATTCTATCACTTCATGCTTTAGTTCATAAAACCCCTCTTTCATAATCAACAACCCATATCATATGATCATAATTGAAAAACATGGGGGGTTACATTGGTTCATAGGGGAAACATCATAAAATCATTGTATCTCATCAATTCATGCATATTCAAACATAATTCAATCATTTAGATCAATAATCAAGAGAACTCATGGTAATTGAAGAAAACCCTAGCTAACTTGGGGAATTCTACTTTGAAAATAAGAGAATTTGGGAACTCCGTGAATGAAAGGAGTTCATGGATGAAAACTATCATACCTAAAGTCCAAATGTTTATCTTCAATGGAGGAATTGAGACATTTACTTGAAACCATAGATGAATCCTTCTTCTTCTTCAAGCTCTAGAGAGAGAATTATTGGAGAGTTCTTCTTTTTGGGTGAATTTGGAGAGAATGATTTCTATTGGGAAATTTGGGGGGTAAAAAAGCTTATATAAGGGTCCTAGACATAGGCAAAATGACTTAGTATAAGGACTGATTAATTAGGAAAAGATCCAACTAACCCTGAAACTTAACTGCCAGTTGTTGACCCACGGCCACGACCGACGGACCGTTGATAGACGGGCCATCTTGCACGACCGTCGTTCATGATCAGAGACTTGGTTTCTGGGGGTCTGGAACACGAGCCCTCTACCACGGACCATGGTCCCACCAATGCTCCGTTGGTTTAGGCTGTAGGTCCACCCTTTTCGGACCCTTTTGGGGAGCCATCCACAGACCACACCTATGGTGTGTGGTCCCATCCACGGGCCATTGGTGGCCTGCTTGGTTTGGCGCCTGCAACTTCTGAAAAATGAAAATATTACCTCTTTTCAAATACGGGGTGTTACACATAATGACCATAGTGGGTTCTGAAAGATTTCTTTGGAATATCACTCTCTCTTACTCTCAACTGAAGATAGCCCGATCTGAGGTCTATCTTAGAGAAACAGGTGGCACCCTAAAGTTGATCAAAAAGATCATCAATTCTCGAAAGGGGGTACGTATTCTTTATGTTAACCTTGTTCAATTAGCGGTAACCAATACACATACTAAGTTAACCATCCTTCTTCCTCACAAATAAGATCGGAGCTCCCCAAGGTGAGACACTAGGTCGAATGAAGCCTTTATCAAAAAGGTATTTCAACTACTCTTTTAACTCATTCAACTCAGCAGAGCCAATTTATATGGCAGAATAGAGATAGGATGAGTATTAGAAAGAATATCTATACCGAAGTCTATTTATCTCTCATAAGGGACTCCGGGAAAATCATCTAGAAAGACCTCTGGAAACTCACTCACAACTGGAACTCGCTGAATAGGTGATGTCTCAATACTAGAGTCATTAACTCGGACTAAGTGATAGATGCACCCCTTGGAAACTAACTTTCTCTCCTTAAGGTATGAAATAAAACGACCCTTAGGCACTGCTGACCTACTCCTCCACTTTATAATAGGTTCATTAGGAAACAGGAACTTAACTACTCCAGTTCTGCAAACAACTAAGGCATGAAAAACATGAAGTCAGTCCATACCCAGAATAATATCAAAGTCCACCATATCTAACTCGACTAAGTAAGCCATGGTGTCCTTGTGATTGACAAAAATGGTACAATCACGATAAACTCTCTTAGCTAGAATAGACTCGCCAACAAGTGTGGAAACACTAAAGGGCTCAAGAAGTTATTTGGGAATAATATCGAACCTCATAGCAATATATGGAGTCACGAAAGATAGACTCGCACCTAGATCTAGCAATGCATATACATCAAAAGTAAAGACTTTGATCATACCACTGACAACATCAGGTGAATTCTCTTGCTCTTGGCGACTGGTGATAGCATAGCGACGGTTTAATCCTATGCATGTCCCTGAAGTAGCTCCTCTAGGTGCAGCTCTGTCTGGCGGAGCCACTGAAGAAGATTGGGCTTTATTGCTCCCATTGCCATTACCTTGCCTGTTCTTAGGGCACTCTCTCATGAAGTGACCTGTTTGACCACACTTGAAGCAACCAGTGGAGCCATCACGACACTTCCCTGGTTGTTCCTACCACCTTTAGCACATGCAGGACTCCAATTACCTCATTGTGCCACACTACCTTGAGATTGTGCAGGTCTAGCTCTAAAGTTCTGAGAATTCTGATTCTTAAACTCACCTCTGTTCTTTGTTGCAAGTGCACTAGCAGATGATGGAGCAGGTCCATTTGGATTTTGCTGAAAAAATGACCGGTTCGCATTGCTCTTCTGCTGCCCAAACTCATTTCCTGTTGTCTTAGCTTTCTTGTTTTGGAAATCTTCCATATCTCTCAACTTGTCTTCCTCAACCTGCTGCACATGGATCATCGGCCTTGCTATGTCCATGTCCCCTATCAACATCGCAGCCTTACCATCTTTGCTTGAAAGACGAGACAACCCAAACAAAAACAAGCTCATTCTGCTCCTCATATCAGCAACCATATCCAGAGCAAAAGGAGAAAGTTGGGTAAACTTGAGGCTATACTCATGCACACTCATGGATTCCTGCTTAAGAGTGAGAATTCTCTTACCTTAGCCTCTCTCAATTTACGGGGAAAGAAACACCCCATGTATAACACAACCCAACTCACAATTGGTGCACCCTCAGCTCTACTCTTCTTCCATTTGTCTTATCATACTCTAGAAACACCCATTAGTTGGTATGTAGCTAGTTCCACACGCTCAGAATCTGCATCATGCATCACCTCAAATAGTTTATGCAACTCTTCCACAAAGTTTTATGGATCCTTAGTGACACTTGAACCTGTAAAATCTAGAGGATTCATCCTTAAGAACTCACAGATTCTGGATGTATCAGCCACATCCTATCGAATCCCTCTTTGTTGCCCAGCTTAGTTGGTCACCACTTTACTAAACATCCGTATAGCATCCCGGAACTCAACATTAGTGACCTCTCCTTGGGGTTGCACTTCTGATGCATTGGGAACCCCTTCATCCTAGGTATCAACATTCCTCCTAGCAGGACAACCTCAAACAGCTCTTCGTGGAGGCATGATCTGAAAGGCACGCGCAAGCATGAATTAGACAAAAACTTTATAGAATCAAACTCTATCGCACGAAAAGAGTATGAAAAAAGTTTGATATTTTCTAAATGTCACAGCCTCCTAATTATAGATGTGGCACTCTTCACACTAATAACTAGGACTCTACAGACACGGCTTCATAGACACCCTAGGACTCTTGAACTGTGTGCTCTGATTCCAAGATTGCCACACCCCGAGCCTACACCCTGGACGTGGCCAGCACTCGAGAACCATTGCCTGCCCCAAGAGAACCCTTGGCCTGGTCCAACTCTCAGTGGAAGACTTACTCAAGTAAAATAGAATCACACAAACAACTCAACTCATGAATAAAGTAGTTAACTCAATATACTCAAATGAACATAAGTGTTCAACTCACAGTCTATAAAACATTAACAAGGGAAATGAAAGGAAGACTTCTCAAATACTACTGTCTATATATGAAGCCTCTAATACTATGAGGGATGTAGGTACAAGACCCCCGATCATCCTAAAAAAACTGAAATAATGGAAATAAATAAGGGATCCTCCGGAAGCAAGGAGGCTCACCAAAGCTAGCTCGAACTGCTACGGTATCAACGAAGCGCATTTTGATGACCTTGATCTCATGTATCTGCATAATGAAACGTTGCAGACAAAATGGCATCAGTACATTAGATGTGCGAGCATGTAAAGGGAAATATTGAACATAACACAAAAGCTTGAACTTGGAAAGATGTAAAACCTCGGAATCTAGTAGACTAAGCAAAGGGTCTAAGTGACAAGTCACTTGCCAAGGATTTGAGCCTGGGCACCCTTCACGAAGGCCTAGACGTGTCGTGAAGGGCAACACGAGGTGTGGTGTAGCCCGTTGTGACTCACAGAGTTGAGACAAGGAATGCTCCCCTCCCACGAGCACCTAAATGGCTCGTGGAGGGCACCACGAGATGTGTTGAGGCATATGAAAGGAGTGGCAGTGACTGCCTAAATGGTGACTCCCCACACGAGCCATTTGATGGCTTGTAAAAGCAATGCTGGCTCATGGAGTGAGTCGTGAGGATAGTGGAATTTAGGGCAGGATTTCCAAGACACTGGTCAAGGACCACGACTGCCACCACGGGCCGTGAAGTCCTTGATGGCTCGTGAATGGTGGCGTGTGCGAGTGTAGTCAGCTGTAAGTTCAGGGGCTTTTGGGTGTTTTCCACATTTCTTAAAAACAATACTACGTCATTTTACCCATGCCTAGGACCCCTATATAAGTGATTTTAACCCCAAAACTTACCCATTCATGTCATTCCCTTAAATTCATCATAATAGATTGGCTCTTCCTCTCCAAAATATTTCTCTCTCTAGAATTTGAAGAAGAAAGCTAGGGTTTCAATATCAAGCCTCCAAATCCTCCATTGCTTCCAAGCTTTTTGAATCAGGGTATGATAATTTTCATCCATGGAGCCCTTTCCTCTATGGAGTTCCCAAATTCTCCAATTTACAAAGTTAGAATTCCCCAATTGAGTTAAGGTTCTCTTTCATGTCATGGGTTCCTTTCAATGTTGATTTATTTGATTGATTTATGAATTTTTATGCATGAATTGAAGTAATTGCATGTTTATAAGTTGATTTCCCATGAAATCATGCATAACCCATGTTTTCAAAGCTATGTTGATATAATGTGGGTCTTGAACTATGAAAAATGAATTTATGAAAATATGCATGTATTCTCTTTATGAAATAGATGAAAATGAATTTAAAGATGCTTTGACTTTGAAGACATGATGAAGCTTATGAATTATTGAAAAGAATGTATGTTCATGAAAGTATGTTTATGACTTAAGAAAACTTATAGATGAGATTGTCTATATGTTCTATGAAGCTTGGACACATGACATGAATGACATCTAGATTTGCCCTCAATGCTTTTCGGACTATTTTCCTAAATTAGGTCTTGATTAGTATGGTATCCGGAATGCCATCAATAGTAATAGGCCACAATTTCAAAATTATTTCCATTAGTATTAGTAGGGCATCTCTAGCATGAAGTGAATGAATGTGGGTCTTAAAAGCTATTATGAAAAGATCATGGACGGTGAAAGGTTTTCTCATGCATGGTCTCAGGAGCTATCTCATGATAAGGCATGTGGAGACTACCCGTGTCTCTTAATGAAAAGATAAGTCAAGACTTAATAACTACTTTGTGGAATGTATGCTTAGCACCGAGAGAATATTGAGATGGAATCCCTTTCCATGTTGAGGTCGGGTTTTCTAGTAGAAATATCCTTATCCCTTACCTATGTGCCCCCATAGGATGATGGTCTAGATAGACATTAGCTAGTTGATCCACTTTAGCTCAGATTCATGGTTCTACCTTGGAAAGTAGGTCAACTATTTTTGGTGGGGGAGACACCGGTGGATCATGTTATACCTCACATGGTCTTTTTGTCGGTTAAGGCTAATTCCCACAATAATTAACTAAGGTTACTTCAAGAAGTATCTCACATGTGTTCAAAGACGATTTTACTTAAATTGATCATGATTATGTTATATGTTTTCTAACCCTTTTATCTTATGTTTTAACTTGGTCTTCGCATATCATGAAAATGTCCTTTTTAGCATGATTTCATATTTTTATGCATGGCTATCATACTTAGTGCATTTTTTACTAACGCATACTCTTGCCAACATTTCCCCAAATGCAGGGTCTGACAGTAAGGGTTCTCAGTTTCGTGGCTAGAGGTTGATTTAAGAGATTTCGAGCTTTGGTGAGTTCTCATGCTTCGAGGACGGATTTTCATTGTTTTCAATTTTCGTTCTTACTTCCAGTTTTTGGACATGACGTAAGGGCTAGACCCAATTTCATTCTATTGTATTACATGGCTATTTTGTGAGGTGTTTTTTTGTATCTTTTAATGTATTTTTCTTGATTTTTATATTTTTTGAATATTTACGAAGAAAAATTCAGACAGTTACGAATAGAAGTTAAATTTTGATATTTTTTTCGTTTCAATATTCTAAAGTCATTGGTGAAAGTTGAAATTTTTTTGAGATATTTTTTGTATTTTTCTTGATTTTTATATTTTTCGGACATTTACGAAGAAAAATTTTAAAAATACGAACAGTTACGAAAATAAGTAAAATTTTGATATTTTTTTTCGTGTCGATATTCTAAAGTCATTGGTGCAAGTCGAATTTTTTTTGAGTGTTTTTGTATTTTTATATGTATTTTTCTTGATTTTTTTATTTTAAGGACATTTAGGAAGAAAAGTAAAAAATATTCAGAGAGTTACGAAACGAAGTAAAATTTTGATCTTTTTTACGTTTCGATATTGTAAAGTCATTGGTGCAAGTCAAAAAAAATTGAGGTGTTTTTTGTATTTTTTATTTATTTTTCTTGATTGTTATATTTTTCGGACATTTACGAAGAAAAATAAAAAAAATTCGAACAGTTACGAAAAGAAGTAACATTTTGATATTTTTTTCGTTTTGATATTGTGAAGTAATTGATGCAAGTCGAATTTTTTTTAGGTGTTTTTGTATATTTATGTATTTTTCTTGATTTTTATATTTTACGGACATTACGAAAAAAATTAAAAAATTTCGAACAGTTACGAAAAGAAGTAAAATTTTCATCTTTTTTGTTTCGATATTGTAAAGTCATTGGTGCAAGTCAAAAAAAAATTGAGGTGTTTTATGTATTTTTCATGTATTTTTCTTGATTTTTACATTTTTTAGACATTTACGAATAAAAAAATAAAATAGGACAGTTACGAAAAGAAATAAATTTTGATATTTTTTTTGTTAGGATATGATAAAGTCATGGTGCAAGTAGAAATTTTTTTGAGATATTTTTTGTATTTTTTTTATGTATTTCTCTTGATTTTTATATTTTACGGACATTTACGAATTAAATTTTTTTTTGGACAGTTACTAAAAGAAGTAAGATTTTGATCTTTTTTTGTTTCGATATTGTAAAGTCATTGGTGGAAGTCGAAATTTTTCTGAGGTGTTCTTTATATTTTTTATGTATTTTTCTTGATTTTTATATTTTTCGAACATTTACGAAGAAAAATAAAAAAATTTCAGACAGATACGAAAAGAAGTCAATTTTTTATATTTTTTCATTTCGATATTGTAATGTCATTGATGCAAGTCAAACTTTTTTGAGGTGTTTTTTTGTATATTCTATGTATTTTTCTTGATTTTTATATTTTTCGGACATTTAGGAAGAAAAATAAAAAAAATTCAAACATTTATGACAAAAAGTAAAATTTTATATTTTTTCATTTCAATAATTTAAAGTCATTTGTGCAAGTAGAAATTTTTTTATGGTGTTTTATGTATTTTTCTTGATTTTTTTTATCGAACATTTACGAAGAAAAGAAAAATTCTGACAATTACGAATAGAAGTAAAATTTTCATCTTTTTTCCTTTTGATATTGGTAAGTCATTGATGCAAGTCAAATTTTTTTGGAGGTGTTTTTTGTATTTTTTATGTTTTTTTAATATATATTTATTCAAACATTTACGAAGAAAAAAAAAAAATTTTGGACAGTTACGAAATGAAGTAAAATTTTGATATTTTTTGTCGTTTCGTTATTGAAAAGTCATTGGTGAAAGTCGAAATTTTTTTGAGGTGGTCTTTATATTTTTTATGTATTTTTCTTGATTTTATATTTTTCATACATTAACGAAGAAAAATAAAAAAATCGGATAGCTACGAAAAGAATTAATATTTTGATATTTTTTTCGGTTTGCTATTCTAAAGTTCATTGGTACAAGTCGAAATTTTTTTGAGGTGTTTTGTTGATAGTTTTATATATTTTTCTTGATTTTTATATTGTACGGACATTTACGAAGAAAAAAATAGATTTTCGAACAGTTACGAAAAAAAGTAAAATTTTGATCTTTTTTTCGTTTCGATATTCTAAAGTCATTGGTGCAAGTCGAATTATTTTGAGGTGTTTTTTGTATTTCTAGGTATTTTTCTTGATCTTTATATTTTACGGACAGTATCGAAGAAAAATAATTTTTTTTGGATAGTTATGAAAAGAAGTAAAATTTTGATATTTTTTTCATTTCGATATTGTAAAGTCATTGTTGCAATTCAAAATTTTTGTGAGGTATATTTTATATTTTTTTATATATTTTTCTTGATTTTTATATTTTACGGACATTTACGAAGAAAAATAAAAAAAATTCAGACAATTACGAAAAGAAGTCAAATTTTTATATTTTTTTCGTTTCGATATTGTAAAGTAATTGTTGCAAGTCGAATTTTTTTGAGGTGTTTTTTTGTATCTTTTATGTATTTTCTTGATTTTTATATTTTTCGAACTTTTAAGAAGAAAAATAAAAAAAATTCAGACTGTTACGAAAAGAAGTAAAATTTTGTTATTTTTTTCGTTTCGATATTGTAAAGTGATTGGTGCGAGTTGAAATTTTTTTGTTATGCTTCTTAATTTTTTTATGTATTTTTTCTTGATTTTTATATTTTGCGGACATTTACATAGGAAAAAAATTCGGACTATTACAAAAGGAAGGAAAATTTTGATTTTCTTTTCTTTTCCATATTCTAAAGTCATTGGTGCAACTCGAACTTTTTTTGAGGTGGTTTTTTGTATATTTTATGTATTTTTTTTTGGACATTTACGAAGAAAATTAAAAAAAATTCGGACAGATACTAAAATAGGTAAATTTTTTATTTTTTTTTCGTTTCGATATTCTAAAGTCATTGGTGCTAGTCGAAATTTTTTTGAGGTGTTTTTTGTATTTTTTTGATATATATTTTATTTGATTTTTATAATTTACGAACATTTACGAAGAAAAATTTAAAATAATCGGGCAGTTACAATAATGAAGCGAAATTTTGATCTTCTTTTCATTTCGATATTTTAAAGTCATTGGTGCACTTAGAAATGTTTTTTGTATTTTTCTTTATTTTTATATTTTTTAGACATTAAATAAGAACAATTAAAAGAAGTAAATTTGGACAGTTACGAAAAGAAGTAAAATTTTGAATACTTTTTGTTTCGATATTGTAGAGTCATTGGTGCAAGTCAAAAAAATATTGATCTGTTTTTTGTATTTTTTTTATGTATTTTTATATTTTACGGACATTTACGATAAAAAAATTTTTTTTAGACAGTTAAGAAAAGAAGTAACATTTTGATAATTTCTTCATTTCGCTATTCTAAAGTCATTGATGCAAGTCAAAAAAATTTTTAGGTGTCTTTCGTATCTTTATGTATTTTTCTTGATTTTTATATTTTTCGGACATTAACAAAGAAAAATAATTTTTTTTTCTAACAAATACGAAGAGAAGTAAAATTTTCATCTTTTTTCCTTTTGATATTGTTAAGTCATTGATGCAAGTCGAATTTTTTTGGAGGTGTTTTTTGTATTTTTTATGTTTTGTTAATATATATTTATTCGGATATTTACGAAGAAAAATAATTTTTTTTTGGATAGTTACGAAATGAAGTAAAATTTTGATATTTTTTTTGTTTCGATATTGTAAAGTCATTGGTGAAAGTCGAAATTTTTTTGAGGCGTTTTTTATATTTTTTATGCATTTTTCTTGATTTTATATTTTTCGGATATTAACGAAGAAAAATAAAAAAATATCGGACAGTTACTAAAAGAAGTAAAGTTTTGATATTTTTTTATTTTCGATTTTCTAAAGTCATTGGTGCACGACGAAATTTTTTTGAGGTGTTTTTTGTATTTTTTCTGTATTTTTATATTTTATAGATATTTATGAAGAAAAATAAAAATAAAATTGGACAGTTACGAAAGGAAGTAAAATTTTGATCTTTTTTTCTTTTCAATATTATAAAGTCGTTGGTGCAAGTCAAAAAAAATTTGAGCTGTTTTTAATATATTTTATGTAGCTTTCTTGATATTTATATTTTACACACATTTACGAGGAAAAATAAAAAAAATCGGATAGTTAGAAAAAGAAGTAAAATTTTGATCTTTTATTCATTTCGATATTCTAAAGTTATGGGTGCAAGTCGATACTTTTTGTATTTTTTTTATGTATTTTTTTTTATTTTTATATTTTTCGTACATTAACGAAGAAAAATAAAAAAAAATCGGACAGTTACGAAAAGAAGTAAAATTTTCAAAGTTTTTTATATTCTAAAGTCCTTGGTGCAAGTTGAATTTTTTTTAGGTGTTTTTTGTATTTTTTATGTATTTTTCTTGATTTTTATATTTTACGGACATTTACGAAGAAAAACAAAATTTAGACAATTACGAATAGAAATAAATTTTTGATATTTTTTTCATTTCGATATTGTATAGTCATTGATGCAAGTCAATTTTTTTTTGGTGTTTTTTATATTTCTATGTATTTTTCTTGTTTTTTAATATTTTCGGACATTTACGAAGAAAAATCATTTTTTCCGATTGTTACGAAAATAAGTAAAATTTTGGATTTTTTTTTGTTTATATATTGTAAAGTCATTGGTGCAAGTTGAAATTCTTTTAGGTGTATTTTGAACTTTTAATATATTTTTCTTGATTTATATTTATTGGACATTTACGAAGAAAAATAAAAAAAATCGGAACGTTATGAAAAGAAGTAAATTTTGGCCTTTTTTTCGATTCGATATTGTAAAGGCATAAGTGCATGTCGAAATTTTTGAGGTATTTTTCGTATTTTTCTTGATTTTAAAATTTTACGGACATTTACAATGAAAAATAAAAAATATTCGGACAGTTATGAAAATAAGTAAAATTTTAATATTTTTTCGTTTCGATATTGCAATGTCATTGGTGGAAATGGAAATTTTTTTGAGGTGTTTTTTGTATCTTCTAAGTATTTATCTTTATTTTTATATTTGTTGGACATTTACGAAGAAAAATAAAAAAAATTCTGACAATTACGAATAGAAATAAAAGTTTGATCTTTCTTTCGTTTAGATATTCTAAAGTCATTGGTGCAAGTCGAAATTTTTTGAGGTGTTTTCTGTATTTCTTATGTATTTTCATATTTTAGGGACATTAACCAAGAAAAAAAAAATTAGACAATTATGAAAAGAAGTAAAATTTTGATATTTGTTCTTTTCGATATTCTAAAGTCATTGTTGCAGGTCAAATTTTTTGTGATGTGTTTTTTGTATTTTTATGTATTTTTGTTGATTTTTATATTTTCGGACATTTACGAAGAAAAGTAAAAATACATTCGGACAGCTACGAAAATAATTAATATTTTGATTTTTTTTTTTGGTTTGCTATTCTAAAGTTCATTGGTACAAGTCAAAAAAAAATTGAGGTGTTTTGTTGAAATTTTTATATATTTTTCTTGAATTTTATATTGTACGGACATTTACGAAGAAAAATAAAAGATTTTCGAACAGTTACCAAAAGAAGTAAAATTTTGATCTTTTTTTCGTTTCGATATTCTAAAGTCATTGGTTCAAGTCGAATTTTTTTGAGGTGTTTTTTGTATTTCTAGGTATTTTTCTTGATCTTTATATTTTACGGACATTTACGAAGAAAAAAAATTTCTGACTATTACAAAAAAAAGGAAAATTTTGATATTCTTTTCTTTTCGATATTCTAAAGTCATTGGTGCAAGTCGAACTTTTTTTGAGGTGTTTTTTGTATATTTTATGTATTTTGTTTTATTTGTAAATTTTTTATTATTTATTCGTTTCGATATTTTAAAGTCATTGGTGCAAGTCGCAATATTTTTGAGGTGATTTTTGTATTTTTTTTATATATATTTTGCTTGATTTTTATAATTTACGAACATTTATGAAGAAAAAAAAAATAAAAAATTGGGCAGTTACAAAAAGAACTGAAATTTTGATCTTTTTTTCGTTTCGATATTGTAAAGTCATTGGTGCACTTTGAAATATTTTTTATGTATTTTTATATTTTTCGTACATTAAAGAAGAACAATTAAATTTTTTGGACAGGTACGAAAAGAAGCAAAATTTTGAATTTTGTTTGTTTCGATATTGTAAAGTCATTGGTGCAAGTCAAAAAATTTTTTATCTGTTTTTTGTATCTTTTTTATGTATTTTTCTTTGTTTTTATCTTTTTCGGACATTTATGATTTTTATTTTCCAGATAGTTAAGAAAAGAAGTAAAATTTTGATAAGTTTTTCGTTTCGATATTCTAAAAATTATTGGTGCAAGTCTAACTTTTTATGAGGTGTTTTTGTTTTTCATATGTATTTTTCTTGATTTTTATAATTTACGGACATTTATGAAGAAAAAAAATAAAAATCGGGAAGTTACAAAAAAAGGTGAAATTTTGATCTTTTTTTCGTTTAGATATTGAAAGGTCATTGGTGCACTTTGAAATTTTTTTTTGAGGTGTTTTTTGTATATTCTATGTATTTTTATTTATTTTTATATTTTTCGGACATTAAGGAAGAATAATTAAAAAAATCGGACAGTTACGAAAAGAAGTAAAATTTTGAATTTTTTTTGTTTCGATTTTGTAAACTCATTGGTGCAAGTCGAAATTTTTTTGATCTGTTTTTTGTATTTCTTTTATGTATTTTTCTTGATTTTTATCTTTTATTGACATTTGCGAAAAAAATAATTTTTTTTCAAACAGTTAATAAAAGAAGTAAAATTTTGATAATTTTTTTGTTTTGATATTCTAAAGTCATTGGTGCAAGTCTAAATTTTTTTGAGGTGTTTTTTGTTTTTCTTATGTATTTTTCTTGATTTTTATAATTTACGGACATTTACGAAGAAAAATAAAAAAAATTCGGACAGTTACGAAAAGAAGTTAAATTTTGATCTTTTTATTCGTTTCAATATTCGAAAGTCATTAGTGCAAGTCAAATTTTTTTTGAGGTGTTTTTTGTATTCTTTATGTATTTTCTTGATTTTTATATTTTTCGGACATTAATGAAGAAAAATAATTTTTTTTGGATAGATACGAAAAGAAGTAAAATTTTGATATTTTTTTCGTTTCGATATTCTAAAGTCATTGGTGCAAGTCAAAAAAATTTTGAGGTGAATTTTGTATTTTTTATATACTTTTCTTGTTTTTTATATTTTACGGACATTTACGAACAAAAATAAAAAAATTTCTGACGGTTACGAAAATAAGTAAATTTTTGATACTCTCTTCTTTTCGATATTCTAAAATCATTGGTGTAAGTCAGAAATTTTTTGAGGTGTTTTTTCTAGGTCTTTTTGTATTTTTCTTGTTCTTTATATTGTACGGACATTTACGAAGAAAAATACAAAATTTTCATACTGTTACGAAAAGAAGTAAAATTTTGATATTTTTTTCGTTTCGAAATTGTAATGTCATTAGTGCGAGTCAAAAAAATTTTGTGGTGTTTTTTGTCTTTTTATGTATTTTTCTTGATTTTTATATTTTTCAGACATTTACGAAGAAAAATAAAAAAATATTGGATAGTTATGAAAAGAAGTAAAATTTTGATCCTTTTTTCGTTTTGATATTTTAAAGTGATTGGTGCAAGTCGAAATGTTTTTGGGAGTAGTATTGAGCACCGATATGGGGATGAGTTCAGACAACTCACATTCCGCATAAAACCATGTAACCAACATGGGTAAAGGATCATACTTTTTAAATGAATCCTTAGTACCTTCAGGCATAACTTAGTGGATCCATTGAGTTGAGGTGTTTTATACCCTAACAAGGTATAGGACATTTCTGGCAGCTTGGGTGAGACATTGTATCATCACATAGCTCATAGGGATGGTTGTCGATTAGAGAATCTCTCAAATAAGAGTTAAAGAGTATGTATTGTATTTTTATACATTTTGAGTTTATATCTACTATTTTGATTTTATTGTATTTTTATGTACATCCTTGAGTTAGTATTTGTTTATTATGAAGCTTTAAACATCTTATCTTTTGTTATTGTTTTCATATTGGAGTTGAGTTAAGGTGAGTATTGTCTTCCCATGTTATCATTTCAGTTAGCTCTGTTTCAGTTTTTCCTTACATACTCGTACATTCAATGTACTAACGTCATTCGACCTGCATCATATAATGATACATATACAGGTGTTCAGGATCATCAATAGGTGCTTCGTTGAGATCATTTGACATTCCAGTTAGCTTTGGCGAGCCTTCTTATATTCTGGAGGACTTCAACTTTACCTTACAATTAGTAGTTTTAAGATGTCGGGGGTCTTGTCCCGATATCCTTCTGTAATAGTAAAGGCTGCATAGATCGATGGAGTTGAGGAGTCTTTTCAGTATTTACTTTCTTTGAATTTTTTTACAAATTATAAGTATTTTGATTGAGTATTGTTCAGATTTTATGAGTTGAGTATTTGAGTTTAACAGACTTTATTTAGTTTTAAGCCTACTATTGCTTGAATTAGTTTTCCGCTTGTAGTCAGCTAGGATAAGGGTTCGCTTGGGGACCAACAATGGTTCTCGAGTGTCGGCCACGTCCAAGGTGTATGCTCGGGTCCTGAGAAACTTGGTATCAGAGCACAGAGTTCAAGTGTCCTAGGGTGTTTATGAAGTCGTATCAGTAAGATCTTACTTATGGTTGTGAGGGCCCCACTTCTATATATGAGGGACTACAAACATTTAAAAAAAGTTTCCCTTCTTTCATACTCTAAATCGTGCAGTAGAACTGTGTAATAAGGAATTTATTCTTACTCGTGCTTTTCTCATATCCGTTCCACTACCCCTCATACTCAATGTAGTTAAAATGCAAAGCCAGATCCTTATCGATGAGTTACACTTAGCAAAAATCTTGGGAAAGTCATGAGCCTGTAGAGGGGCTTGAGAGAAGCCCGTGAGTGAGTTTAAGTGTTGAGTTTCAAAAGAATGCACTCCTATTCATGTGAATCGTGCGTTCAAGCTAAAAGCGAGATGTACTCTCTTCTCGAAACCATGTTTCAATTAAGACCCTTATGAGGAGGTGTGTTGTAGACATTGGGTAGTATTTGCATGTCACGACCCAGGGGTACCGCCTAGATGTAACAAGGCGTATAGAACCTCGAAGAAATCCATAAAAGCCACTTAGTCCTCATAACATAAGAAATAGAACAATAAGAGTAAAACACATTTCAACTCTAAAAAGTTTATCTGAAAAGAAAGCAGAAGTCTAGACACTTGTCTCATCATAACCATCTATTACAATCAAGTGAAATTGGGCCTAGACCATACATCATGTCCAAAAGGGAAATACAATGAAAATGAACTAAACAATAAAACTCCGTCCTCGAAGCATGAGGACTCACCAAAGCTCGAAATTTCACCAAAGCTCGAAATCTCAAGATCAACACTTAGCCATGAAACTGACCTTGACTGTCGAACCCTACATTGGGAAAAATGTAGGCAAAAGTATGCGTTAGTACGAAATTGCACTAAGTATGATAACTATGAATAAAAACATTTAAAACATGCTAAAAGGGACATTTCATTTCATGACATGCAATTTGCCAAGTTAAACCATCACATGAGAGATAGTTGGAAAACATAAGTCATAACATCATAATCAACATAAGCTAGCATCATCTTTAAAACCTTTGAACACTTATGGGATACTTCTCAAGCATTCCTTAGTTCATTATTAGTCTTATCATTGTGGGAATTAGCCTTAACCGACATGAGACCATGTGAGCAATAACATGAACACCCGGTGTTACCCACACCGAAAAGGGTTGTCCTACTTGCCTAAAGTAGAACCATGAATTGTTAGCTTAGGTGGATCCACTAGCTAATTATCCTACGGGGGCATGTAGTTTATGGGATAAGGATATTGTTACTAGAAAGCCAACCTTTCTGTTGAGGGAGCTTCCATCTTAAGAGATTGCTTCTAGAAACCCAACCTTTCTATTAGGGGAGCTTCCATCTCGTTACATTATCCACTCGGTGCTAAGCATAAATCCCATGGAGTATTTATTACGTTTTGACTTAATTCATGTCTCATGTAAGGATGTCCTTGACAACCAATCCAAGTTAATTCATTAGGATAGCTCTTTAGATCATGTGTGAGAAAACCTTTCACCATCCATGTCTATATGTAAATATTAGATTCAATTAGGTGAGAAAGCCTTTCAACCTTAGAATCTTCATTATGTGAGAAAACCTTTCACATCATGCTCATATGTGTTCATGAGAATGTCCTTTCAATCAACACAACAACAATATCATACTCATTGACACTTTACTCTCAAAATGTCCTTAAAGCATTTACATAGACTTCATAAAAATATGCATAATCTCATACTTTGCTCTTTCAAGGTTCAAAACCTACTTTCAATCATCACATCTAGAATTCAAGCATTAGACATGGATTTCATTATAATTCCTGTGATTCTATCACTTCATGCATAAATTCAAAAAATTCCTCTTTCATCAACAAAGACCCACATCATAAGATCAAAATTTGAATTATGGGAATTACATGGGTTCAAGGGGAAACATCATAAAAACCATAAGAAATCATCAATTCATGCTTAATATAACTCAATTCAATCAATTAAATCAAGTTTGAAAGGAACCATGACATTTGAATCAAACCCTAACAATTTGGGATTTCTATCTTTTGAAATTGGAGATTTTGAAGGAACTCCATGGCTGAAAGGTATCCATTTATGAAAGCTACCATACCTTAAGTACAAATGATAGTCTTTAATGGAGGAATTGGAATCCTAGCTTGAAACCCTAGGTTGAATCTCTATCTTCTTCTTCTTCTTCAAAATTCTAGAGAGAGAAGTATTTTGAGAGGAAGAACTTTGGGGATTTATTTAAGTTTTGGAAATAATGACTTGAATGGGTTAGTTTTAGAGTTAAAATAGTTTATATAGGGGTCCTAGGCTTAGGAAAAATGACTAGGCTTTATTTAAATTAAAACCGGAATGACCCAATTAACCTCAACTTGCCGGACTACTGTCCACCTTCACTAGAGGCAGCACGAGACGTGGTCCTCCTCGTGGTCTTGGACCAGTGGCTAGGCCATCTTTCCTTGGCCCCTCAAAACCCAAGTCACCACCACGGGCCTTCCCACGAGCCGTGAAGTGGCCCGTGTGGAGGAGGCTGTTTTCGGCAGCCTTGTCTTAGCCACTGCCTAGCCCACCACGAGCCACGAGCCGTGGTCCTCACCATGTGCCGTGGTGGTGGTTGTTGAAGTTCAGGCAGTGTCCATGGAAGAGGGTACTACCCTAGTGTCACGACCCGAGAGCACCCCCTAGTCGTAACCGGCGTACTCGACCTCTTGGAGGTCTAATACAAGCCTCTTAGCATTCATTCATCGCATAAAACTAAAAACCATAATGAATTAAAAACTTTCTTTACAAAGAAGACATTTCATTAAAATAGTAAGCGGAAGACTTCTAGACTTTATACACTTATGTCTCAAACCATCTAATACTTTGAATACAACATTGGGATTAAGCCCATACAAAACTTAAGCAAATACTAGAAAGACATAAAAAAAAAAGGACATGTAGGGTATTGTCCTCGAATCTATGAGGACTCACCAAGTCTTCATCTTCAACACTTAGAAACCTATCAAGTAGCCATGACATGTCACCATCTCCAA
>JAJOOR010010023.1:0-40781 GCA_036250505.1 Solanum acaule | reverse complement strand
TATATATATATATATTTGATGTGTTTGTGTAAAAATTCATAATTTATTCTTATTCTCTCTTTGATACCCAATAAATTTGTCCAAACTCCTCCCAGCTTCTCTTTCTTCATCCCTAATTTGTTAATCATTGGTACTATATTAACTGCACTGATCATACCTGCTGGGGTAATATGTAACTGTATTTGTTTAGTGAATTTGGAATCGAGTTTTTTTAATGAATCTTGGAATTGTATTTGTTTTTTGTTTCTGCTTTATTAAGTAATACAGTGATGTGTTGACACAATTGTGGAGGTACAATTGTTTAATTCACATATTGCTAATACAAATATTCTTATTTATATTATGTTTTATATAGAACAATATGGGAAGAGATCCCCTCCCATTAGAAAATGTCCAATTCAATGGAATGGTAGATTCATGTCAAATGTCCATTCTATTATTTAATGGCAGTGATTTGTTTTGGTTGTGAACAATTATAAATGGTTTGCTAATTTTTTTAAAAAAAAATAAAGAGGAAAAATAAAAAGTAACTGTTTATATTAACATATGTCTGCCGTTTTTCTTAATCTCTTCTAGCTAAATAATAAAATAAATAGTACTCCCTCCTATATCTATATTAAGTGAATTTGTGAGATAATGCACACCTAAAAAGGCATTTAACGACATTATTCCTTCTAACTTGCACTTCATATCTTTTCTTCTACTTGATTTTCCTAAAATCAAATACATATAAGCATTAAGATTAATGGTATATTGAGTTCTCTTCCTCTCAATACAGCTGAGAGTGAGTTTTTTCTGTTCCCCTTTTTTGTCGGTGACTACTAATTGAGAATAAGGTAAGTGTATGAATTTTTATTTGGTCATGACTTTGATAGCTTTTGTTCTCTACAGACACACTTTGGTTCTCGTAACAACTCTTTGATCTAATGTCATGCTAAATAAGAGCTTTTCATTGCTGCATTTCAGATAATTTGGGTCAAACTAATGCTAAATAACAATGATGATGGCCTTTGATAACTAAAATATTGTAAATAAATTTCAAAGACAATTATACTACCATATTTTACATAAATAGTAGGTCTTTTGTTGAAAGTTGTAGCCTAGAACTAAATCTTAATATCCATGAACTACTATTATAAATATCAGGGTCCTATGTTGTCCTTATGAAATAAGCTATATGAGAGATGAGTATGGTAGATTTCTAGCAGTAAAGGTAATTTTTCTGTGAGATCTTGTTCCAAAACAATTCAATGTAAGAGGGACACAAAGGTCCATTATTAGGAAGCCTGTTTGACATGATTAGTAGATTGTCAATCTTATTTAACACATGGTTATTTATCAAAAGAAGCTTTAACTTGTGCAATATGTGTTGCATGTGTGTGTAGAGAAGATATCAAAAGAAATAGTCACATGTATCACTTTTTGGTGGCTCACAACTTTGTAACATGTTTTTTAACTCATTCAATCTAAAACTGGACAATGTCATACTCAACAAGGAGTTGTTGTCAATGTACATGGCTGAAAACATTTATAATATACATCTGTGTTCTCTTAAAATTGATAATGAGTGTCCATATATATGTGATTATTTTTCTGCTATAATTTCAGGTAATGCAGAAAACGTAAAGTTGCAGGCTCATACAAGTTGTTATGAAAAGATATATTCGATTTAGTCAAGACAACTGATTGATAGAGGTGGTGATTTGGTTGCAATGTATCCAACAAAGCTAGAAAATTGGAAAGAGCAGCAAAACTGTTGCGAAATCAATCCCCAATTGTATTTTAGAAAATATCTAGAAGAACAACTATTTCTCATAATGAATGAAGAGTTGTCCTTATCTTTTGTATAGTTCTTTCCTTCAGGATTTGTATTTTTGATGTAATGATTAGGCTTTACATAAATTAGATCAATCAATGGTGAGATTTATAGATTCCTTGCGCTTTTAAGAACCAAATTTTTGTTTATCATTTTATTTGTCTTTACTTTGATGGACAAAGTTATTTTGTACGGGTGAGAAGTGGCAGATATTTTGTGAAATTAGTTGAAGTATAATTATATATATTTGTTGCGTCTGTTGATGCCCTTTCTTTGTAATAATTAATAATAGGAAGAGGAAGAAGAGGAGATGATAAGATTGTTGATAGAACTATCTTTAATTAAATACAATAATTATTATATTGATTGTAGCTTTGATAAGTTTACCATTTATCAGACACTAATTATCTTTTGATATCATGAAGGTCACATTATTAACAATTTACCTCATCGTCGACATAAGAGAAATGATAAAATTGTTGTTGAGAATGACTAATAATTATAGTTTAATGATTTAATGACTTTTAACCAAAAACATAAAAGGGATATTATCACTTTTTCCGGTTAAAGATATTTCACTAGACACGAACAAAGTATATAATAGTTGTATGTGTTGGGCCCGTGCTTAGCACGGGCTATGCCTATCTAGTATATATATATTTTGAGTGAAGTGGTAGGATGACCAAGGGTAAAAATGTAATTTCATTCTAACAAAAATCTAATAAGAAAGATAGTAAATAATTCTAGAAACATCTTTCTATATATTAAGTGAATTATGATCAAGAAAATTACATAGTTCTAGAAACATCTTTTGTTATTGTTATTATCATTAACTTATTTTGTTATTACTTCACTTTCTTTTCTTTTGTGAGTTATTGTAATATCTATTCATTACTCTATTTTACTATTACTTTAATTTAATTTTTAATATTTTTTTCTATTCATTATGCTTATAAAAAATGCCTATTTTAATATAAAAAATGGTTATGAATTAATTATTTTCACCTTTATTTTGGCTCTAATTAATATACTTGAAAAGAAATAAGTGTTGATAAAAATTAATAATATATATTCAATCGAAATTAAAGAAAAAGATGTTAAAAAGTAACTTTACAAATAAAAATGAATAGGATGATATATTTGCATTTAAGACAATCAAGAATAAAAATGTAATTTCATTATAACAAAAATCTATTAAGAAAGATAGTAAGAAAAATAAATAATTGTAGAAACATCTTTCTATATATGAAGTGAAAGATGATCAAAGATAAAAATGTAACTTCACGCAAACAAAAATCTACCAAGAATGATAACAAGAAAACTAAATAGTTCTAGAAACATCTTTAATTATTTTTATTACTATTAACTCATTTTATTATTACTTCACTTTTTTTTATGAGTTATTGTGATATCTACTCATTACTCTATTTTACTATTACTTTAATTTAATTCTTAATATTTTTTCTGTTCATTATACTTAATAAAACTGCCTACTTTAATATAAAAATTTCATTATTTAAAAATATAATTAATTACTTTCACTTTTATTTTGTCTCTAATTAATATACCTGAAAAGAAATAAGTGTGATAAATTAATAATATATATTAGATTGAAATTAAAGAATAAATAAAATTAGTTTCAATATTAAAAAAATATGTTTTAAAATATATTAAAAAATAACTTTACAAATAAAATGAATAAGATGGTATATTTGCATTTAAAGTAAACTAAAAATGTTTACTAGATTATAAAAGAGTAGTTCTTCATTAAAATATATAATCAAATTTTTACTTTTATTTAATTTCAAACATATTAATCTGAATAATGAACTAATGTAAGTTTGATTTAAATTTAAAATTGTCTGGCCAAATTTGGTATTTTCTATTATATAGAAATATTAAGTTGAGGACGATCAAGGATAATATGGTCATTTCATATATATTTCATTTTAAAATTCTATAAATTCTATTTTTTAATTTGTCAAAATATTTTTTCAAGTGGCTAAATTTCCTCCATAAGTTGCATGATTACTCTAGAAACTATAAATTATAATATTTTTCTAGAACTAAGGCTATGACATAAATAAGTAAACACTAACTCATTCTTCATTTCATTCACTCCTCAATTCTCTCCCCTCTAATATCTTATACCAATAAATTTCTCACCCGTTATTTCTAATTTGCATCCTAAATATTACACACTTTAGTATAGATCTCTTATTAGGAAGACCAATAACGCAATTTTTTCAACATTATATTAAGAACTTCATTTTTCATCTATTCCCTACATAATGGCCCTACTTTTGTAAAACAATTACTCCCTCCGTTTCACAAAGAATGGTCTAGTTTGACTTGACACAAAATTTAAGAAAATAAAGAAGACTTTTGAATCTTGTGGTCATAAATTAAAGTTATGTCAAATGTACAAAATTGCCCTTAATTTTGTGGCCTTAAACATGCCACGTGGAAAGATGAAATTAAAATGTTACCAAAAAAAGAAAGAGGTCATTCTTTTTTAAACAGACTAAAAAGGAAAGGAGGTCAGTCTTTTTAAAACGGAGGAAGTATAAGACAAAAGTAAAATTTACTATTTCTTAGTGAACGCATCACTTCTGGAACTTGTCCATATAACAAATTTTCAACAAAATTCAATTGATCCACATTTTTCAAACATTCTAATGAATATGATAATGAAGCAATTAACATGTTAAATTCAATATCAATCACAATTGCAATTCTCAAAAGACGTAATTCACAAGGAAAGCAATCAGTGAGCAAGCTCTTCAAGAACAATTTTTTCAAAAAATTCGAAGCATGTTATGTCCTTTTCTTTGGTTCTCTTTAGACTATTCAATTTCATGGTGTTGCTTTTCTTTTTGGATTGTAAAGATACTTTTTGAAGTATCTAATTTACTTGATTTCTCTTCTTATGTATAATTCCAAAATTTCACGTAACATATATGTCATTATATAATTTATTGAGAAACATATATTTATTTAGTACTATTATTTTATCATCAGTTAAAATCATTTTAAGCAAGTTATATAAATTATTATTTTAACTACCTTATGTTAAATTACTGCAATATATATTATATTAACTTTTGTTAATATTTTAAAATCTCATTATTTGAGGAAACACATTCATTCATCGGTATATAAATTACTTTAGAAAAAAATTCTTTTGTTACTATACTAGATTGTTCTCCAAATTTTAATGAATATAAAGACAAGATATAATGTCATAACTTTTTTTTAATCCTTTTATCACTTTGTAAATAATGAAATGATTCATTCTAATTTTCATCAAGTAGGTCATTAATTATTTTTGTTTGTAAAACACCTTTAAAGCAAATTTATAAGTGTATTCAAAATTAATCTATAGATGAATCAGTAGACTTTATTGCTTCATATACTTTATGAAAATTGTTAATATATTGAGAATAATTTTAATCTATTCTCTTGAATACTTTTCAAATAAAATAGAAAAAAATATCATTAAATTAATTATTTAATTCGAATATATATGTTTGACATGATATTATAATAATCACTGGAGCATATGATATTTTATTATTATTTTTTATCATGTTTATTTGAAAATGTCATAATAATTTTTCTTTTCGAAAACTAATTAAATTTCTATTATAAATATATATAATATTGTAATATTGGGCCCGTAAACGGGCCTTTCATTATATTGGGCCCGTATCACGGGCCTAAAATTATCTAGTTATTTACCCTATACCCCCACCCCCACCTCCCCTCACCCCCAAAACTTTTTTTAAAAAAACTTTTTTTTTTTTGAAATTACTTTTTGCCAACCCTACCCCTACCCTTGGACACCTCCCACCCACACCAAAAAAATTTATAAAAAGATTTTCAGAAATATTCCAAATTTTATATTTGCCCCCACCCATCCTATCCCCCACCCCCACATCCACCCCACACCACCCTCAATTTTTATTTTTTATTTTTAAAAACATATAGTGCAATTAGAAATTATTATGATAAGTGAGTGATATTGTCACGACCCAGACCGTCGTGCTTGGCACCCACGCTAACCCTCCGGTGGAAGAACCATTACTACAACCAACTAAGCAACCTTAACCAAAATACTACACATTTAAAGATACGGAAGCAGGTTTAAATGGAAATAAAAATGGAGTCCCCATAAACTCCAAAGGTTTAAACAAATAACTAACCAAACTAATGAGGAAATTCAACCCCTAGAACCTGAAAGTCATTGTACCAAAACTCTACTAACGACAAGTCTAAGAACAAGGGGTACAACCCCAAAACTAAACAACACCTTAAACAAATAGTCTGAGACCGAAAAGAGTGGACTTAAACAAGAGAGATCCATGGCAGCCTAAAAGAACTGGCTTACCCTTGAATCTGATCACGCTCAATAGTCACTTAGTTAAGGTCTATCAATAGCTGCCTGAAGATGCCCTGTACTCAACAAAGAACAAGCAAGTGCAGTATTAGTACACAACCACAGTGTACTGGTAGGATCACGCGACTATCCCAATAAGTGAAACACATGCAAGTAACCATAACATTATAAAATAGGCATATACCAAACATATACAATATTAGTCATTTTTTCAGGATCAATGTAGCATCCCACATTCTCAATAATACACATTGGTTATCAATTTAGAGCAACATACAGTCTTCCAATATCAATATCATTAGATATGAACGTAATCATCACAAGTAGATACACAACACAATTCAATGGTTCTCTCATGAAACCCAATTCAATGGTCCTCTCATGGAACCCACACCCAAACTGTTAGCATACGAGAACGTGGTACCCGATCCAATGTTTATGTCGGAACGTGGCAACCGATCCCATATTTATGCCGGAATGTGGCAACTGATACAATGTTTATGCTGGAACGTGGCAACTAATCCCATACTTATACCGGAACGTGATAACCGATCCAATGTTTATGCCGGAATGTGGCAACCGATCCCAGTTAGTATGTCGGATCGTGATCCCCGCCCATTTAACAAACCACAATCACAATCACAATGTATATTCTCACAATTATACAACAAGAGGTGATTCATAGCATACAATTATTCAATTATCCTCATTTACGATTATGGTGATCAATAATGCAACATTCGCATACATACATGCATTATAATGAAGCAATTACAAACATACATCACATAATCATAAAATCACAACCATCACCTATCTCGAATCCAATCTTAAATCCCCTAAGGCACTTGAATCTTCCCTTTCCGGATTCTTCTCGCTTGTTCGTGGTCTAAAAACATACAATTAACGCAAGGATCAATAAACGACGCCTAATTACCTGGATTATAATCAACATTATCAACCCTAGGCCAACCCAAGATCCCAATACCCAAATTAGGGCTTCTTCCACCATAAATCAAAGATCAAAACCCTCCCCCATCGATAATTACCCAAGAAACTACGTTCTACGAATCAAAAAATGGATTCGGGTAGTTAAAACCTTACATTTAGCCTCAAGAATGGTGAAAAACGGTCAAGAACTCGTCTGTGTCGTTCCTTAGCTCTCAAAGTCAAAAAGTGCAGAATAAAGACGTTTTGGGGTTATTGACGACCTTAAGTCGCGTCTGGCCCGCCACAATGGCACCCAACCCATTACAGCGGCCTCACCCTGGCGGTAGAAATCCCGCCCCAGCGGCTTGCACGGAACCAGTGAGCTATTTTAATAATTCCAAGACCCCTATTTCACAACACACCTTTAACCAATGACGCTCAGAAAATACCGTTCATGCTAAGATCGATTCCGAGAGTTCTACTCACCCTAATTCAATTCCTTAAAGTTGTACAGATTTCTTAACGACTTATCCAACCACTTATGTAATCAAAATCATAAATAAGTCACCCGATTGTTACCAGATTTCCTTACACCTTAACAACTCTGATTTCGTCCAAATCTGGACTAGGTTGGGAAATCCAAAGTTACTACTCAAAAGTTTTCTGACCCCATTTCTTTCCCATCAGCTTTTCTATAACGATGGGAACATATCGTTACAATAGGTACCAATATACCCATCACTCGTCCCCGAGTGACAACTAGGATAAAAGGTCTAAATCAAGAATAGAGTAGTATCTGAATCGTCGAATAACTGGGGATACTTGTCCCACATACTTTTTCTATTGACTCGGGCTGCTAGAAGCTTAGATTGGATACTTCTCACCTTACCCTGAACATCTTTCACCAAATCAACTCTCAAAGGTTTCACATCTTCAACCTCAAACCAACCAATTGAACACCTACACATCCTCCCATACAATGCCTCAATGAAGTCATCTTAATACTCGAGTGATAAATATTGTTATATGTAAATTTAACTACAACAAAAGCGATTCCCAACAACCACCAAAATTGATCGTACACACGTCTACAACATGTTATCAAGGACCTTGACACTATTATCCGGACGAATCCTTTAGCACTTAAGCATGATAAAATTCCAAGTCAATACTCGCTACAAATAGAAGTGAACCTGAATCAACCAACACACACTCATAATACCCAAACAATCATAGGTCTTAACAATATCTCCATCCCACAACATAAATTCCCATGAGCTTAAGTTATAACTAATTTGATCTTTAGAAATCAGATACTCATCGAGGGATATGTCCAAGCATACAACCCTTCCAACAATACTATCGAAATGCTAGATTTAGTAATTGTAGGTTACCTCTTAAGAACAGTAGAATTGGACCCAATGATCCCCACATTCAACCACACATAATCGATACATGACCTCAACGACTAGAGGAATATTTAAGATTGCCGAACAACCACAAATACGCATGGTAGCTCTTCTATAAATTCTCATAAGCAATGTGGTACATGTAGAACCACTAAAATACTTTAACAACTCCAAGACAACACCAATTATGTCATTCTAAATAACCAAATCTTCCCAATCTTCCCACTCAACAAAGAGAACATCGCAGGATTTGGTACCCCTGATCCACCACTAGGGATCCACCCACAAAAGTGAAAACATACTAGAGCATATCTAGTGAATCATACTCACAACACTAACAACCATCATAAACACTCCGTCCTTTTTCCTTATTATAAATCAACACTTTAAAAATGAAACCTTTCTTAGGTACTTAATAATCAATAGTAGTAAACTTACGACTTAACCAAGGTGTAAGTCCCTTCAAATGCTCAATACCGGATACAATTGATCATTTCTCACCTTGCCAATTCATACCTTGACAAAATATATTACCACGAATGTAGACTTACAATGAAAAATCTGAATTATAAATTCAACCGTATAACACAATTCCCTTATCTATCAACATTAGCTTGTACATTGAAGATTTTTATGAATTCATGGATCTTTGGTTATCATTGATCGCATATCCATCGATCTTACAATATCTTTCGCTAAAAGTTCCATCGTACTCATTACTAACTCAAAAACAAAACCAAAGCACTTATCATCACACTCGAGCTAATGTTGTACACTCATTTCTCAAGTCCTTTCCAATAGTTTTTAACTAATCTGAAGGACTTGTGACACTATTACCATAGTCACAATAAAACGAATGAAATCACGTGTCTCTGAACCCAATTATCTACCCCACTAAATATATCTCTTTAGCCTTTGCAATGAAATAAAATATTCTTGCTCTAGCCTCTCTCTAAAGGTTGTACTACATCCCACTATATTTTCCTTATTATAACTCTAGCTTTTTAACATTCTATTAGAGTGGTGTCCTACCATCTCCTAAAACTTTACATACAACCACGTTACTCACTTAATATTAGAAAACCACGACCTTAGATACTCGCAAGTCGTACTTACTATACAAAATTCGTTTTACCAACAATCTTATTATATAGTTGCATCCCATCACAATCCATCACGAACTCATATCACCATTACACTCGGTTAGCCCTGGCTATCACTACGAAGTCAACCTTTTCATTGACATGACACCTCAAACTCAGATTAGCATACCGGAACGTGGTTCTCGATCCAATGTTTATGCCGGAACGTGGCAAACGATCCCATATTTATGTCGAAACGTGGCAACCGATCTAATGTTTAGGCCGGAACGTGGTAGCCGATCCCATATTTATGCCGGAACGTGACAACCGATCCAATGTTTATGCCAAAACGTGGCAACCGATCCCAGTTAGTGTGTCGGATCGTGACACCCGCCCATTCAACAAACCACAATCACAATGTATATTCTCACAATCATACAACAAGAGGTGATTCATGACATACAATTATTCAATTATCCTCATTTACGATTAGGGTGATCAATCATGCAACATTCGCATACATACATGCATTATAATGAAGCAATTACAAACATACATCACACAATCATAAAATCACAACCATCACCTACCTCGAATCCAAGCTTGAATCCCCTAAGGCACTTGAATCTTCCCTTTCTGGATTCTTCCCGCTTGTTCGTGGTCTAAAAACATACAATTAACGCAAGGATCAATAAACGACGCCTAATTACCTAGATTATAATCAACATCATCAACCCTAGGCCAACCCAAGATCCCAATACCTAAATTAGGGCTTCTTCCACCATAAATCAAAGATCAAAACCCTCCCCCATCGATAATTACCCAAGAAACTACGCTCTACGAATTGAAAAACGGATTCAGGGGAGTTAAAACCTTACCTTTAGCCTCAAGAATGGTGAAAAAGGGTCAAGAATTCGTCTGCGGTCGTTCCTTGGCTCTCAAAGTCGAAAAGTGCAGAATAAAGACGTTTTGGGGTTTATTTACGACCTTAAGTCGCGTTTGGCCCGCCACAACGGCACCCACCCCGCTACAGCGGCCCCGCCCTGGCGGTAGAAATCCCGCCTCAGCGGCTTGCACATAACCAGTGAGCTATTTTAATAATTCCAAGACCCCCATTTCACAACACACCTTTAACCAACGACGCTCAGAACATACCGTTCACGCTAAGATCAATTCCGGGAGTTCTACTCACCCGAATTGAATTTCGTAAAGTCGTACAGATTTCTTAACGACTTATCCAACCACTTATGTAATCAAAATCATAAATAAGTCACACGGTTGTTACCAGATTTCCCTACACCTTAACGACTCTGATTTCGTCCAAATCTGGACTAGATTGGGAAATCCACAATTACTACTCAAAAGTTTTCTGACCTCAATTTTTTCCTATCAGCTTTTCTATAACGACGGGAATAGGTCGTTACAGATATATGAGTATATATGAATTTTCATGTTTACCCATTTTGTCCATATTTGTATAATTGTATGAGCTTAAATATGTTGAAGTACATATTTACCCATTTAAAAAAATATGAGTGATCTTTTTAATTTAATATGAGAAAAATTGATCCATTTCACTTATATGAGTTGAAATTGTCACCCCTAGTTGTATGTAAGGTCGAGCAGTTGAATAAACTTCTGTCTAAGAGCAATAAAATTTTTTGTTTTTTCAAATTTAATAGTTAAACATTCAAATCTATCTTAAACGAATTTAAATTCGAAATGTATGTTTCATATATCACTACAAACAAACTACAATGATTAATTTGTCACAATAACAATAAATCTAACGAACTCATTTTATTATAATAATAATAATTTATTATTATTTTTTAATTTTTCTACTAATATTCATTTAATTTAAAATTACTCATCATAATCAAAATTCAAGATCACCTTTTTAAAGGTATTTACTTAAGTTAAATGAGGTGACCAAATATATGAGTAAATATCTCAAAAATTCACTCAAGTATAGAAAATTATTTGAAAAAGTCACTCAACTTGGTTAAGAATAATAATTAGTTACAACTGTTTTGGTATCTTAGGCATAATTAGTTTTCCAATTCTCACTTAAATGGCAATCATGACATGCTATTCACTATACAATAGCACAGAATCATACAAACTGGGTAACTCAAGCAGACAAGTATAATTTTTTTTTTTTTGAGAAATTGAATAAAAAAGATGTTATAAAATCAATTAAATTAAATTATACTACATGATAAAGGGAAATTTAATTAAATCATAAATTTTTATGTTAATAATAATTAGGTTAAGAAAATATTTATTAAAGAAAATAAAATAAGAGAGTTAAGCATAATATTATAAACTACAATGGAAGTAACTAATACGAAACTAAATTTGAAGGGTGGTTTGTGCAATTATCTCTTTTATTTTTTGGTTATAATGATTTTCTAGAAAAATAGTTTCATTTGAGTGACTTTATAAAAGAAAATTCATAAGTTGAGTGACTTTATTGATACAAATTAAGTTGAGTGACCTTTTCAAATAATTTCACATAATTGAGTAATCTTTTAAGATATTTACTCCCAAATATAGTGTCTCAATTTTCACAGGAAGTCTTTAAACTTGGTCAATAACATAATTTTAGTCAACGATCAGATCATTTGGTTGGTGGGATAGATATATTAATTTTGGAATAAACAAAATATTTTATTATATGTTTAGTCATAAAATATTAATTAATTTTAAAATTATTTATTTCATTAGTTATATTAAAATAATAAATTAATTATCTCAACACATGAAATATTTTTATCAACCAAACAACCCCTTAGGGAAAACCTAAAGAGTGGCAATAGCCTAATCCCAAGTATTCCCTAGTCGCCCAATAGTTCGGAGTCTGGAGTCAAAAGGGCAAAAAAATAACCAAAAATTTCAAAAGGGCATTAAAATAAGTCTGAAACAAAAAGGGTAACATTAAACGGTAGGATGAACGACGTTTAAATTAAGATAGCAATGCGTAGGGCCCAATATGCCTTATAAGGCGCATAGGGCCCCACACCTTTGTCCTTACATTAAAAAAAAACTTTTTAGCCCCTAAAACTTTACACGCAATTTTACATTCGCAAATTTTATAATTTTTTTATATTTTATGAGTCGATAAATCCTTAGGACACAACTCATTTTAACTTTATTCAAATTTGACTTAACACGCCATTTGACATTTTTATACCAGATATTACCTTTTAAACGCAGTTCATAAAATTTGGCGAAATAATATTGTGATGATATTAAATCTGATCTTTAGTTATTTAATAGAATTATTCTGTTCTATTAAATGTTATTTTTATCAAAATATGCAAGCTATTTCACTAATTCAACTTCATTAAGTAGAATTTGAACCCTATTAGTAAATAGTCCAAATTCCAATTAATCCACATAAAATATAAAAAAATTATAAAAATTGCGAATGTAAAATTGCATGTGAAATTTTAGGGGCTAAAAGCTTTTTATTTTTATTTTTATGCAAGGACAAAGGCGCGGGCCTTATGCGCCTTACTAGGCGCAGACAGGCTCGCGCCTTGTAAGGCGCATAGGGCCCCGTGCCTTGCTACCCTAATTTAAAAGCCGTCCACCCCACAGTTTAAATGTTACCCTTTTGGTTTCAAACTTATTTTTGTTGCCCTTTTGAAATTTTTGGTCAAATATTTTCCCTTTTGACCCCGAACTCCAATAATTCGTATCATAAAAAAAATAAACTTGTTTAAGCAAGCTAAAAATAAAAGTTATTCTTTTATCAGAATACTTTTTATCTATTATATTAAAATTATTGTAGCTAGTTTGAGCAAGTTGAAAAAATAAAATGCTTATTTGACCCCATATATATATTAATTTTTATGAAAAAATAAGTGTTTTAAGATAACTTTACACCTCCAGAATGATAATTAGAAGTTCGCAGTGACGTAGCCAAAAATTTTATGAAGGAGATTTAAAATTTGAAAAGTAAACATACATAAAAGTAAAAAATAATTTGAAAAGTAAACACACACTAGTTATGAAAAACTCGTGCTATGCATGAGTCTAATATTTATTCAGAAATTTATTTTTTAAGTGGTACTAGTTAAACGTTTTAAACTATCTCATTAAGTGAAATAAATACCTGATAAATATTATTAATATAGTGGTAAATTAAATGATTTTAAAAATATTTTTCTTCATCAACATTTGATTTTTTTACTCAAAGTAGTTATAATATACACATAAAGCTAAAATGAGTTTCAAAATTTCAAAAAAATAGTACACTAATTAAATTAAAATAAGAATCCAAAAAAATAATTTCTCTTATTAAATTAAAATAAAATCCAAAAAATAATTTCTCTTATTTAAAATTTTATCACTATTTCTAATTTCCATGTCAACATAAGAGTCTTGTCTAGGAAGAATACTAGAGGGATATTGCCCGTGCATAGCACGAGCCCAACTTTATGCCTTTTAATATCGTGTTTCTCTTATATGCCAAAAGAATGAAACATGTATTCCATTTTATATTACTTAAATCTTATTGACTGAATGCCGCTTTTAGAAAAGTTCTAATTAAAAAAGGATTTTACTAAACTAACATTTATTAATAAAAACTAATTTTAAAGTGACTATTATTAGTTTATATAATTATTTGATACTAAAATAGAAAAAGGAAGATATAATAATTTTTTTTTAATTTTATAAATTAGACAATTAAATTGGACCAACTATTTTAGTATGGAGGATAATTACTATGTAATGGACGTATTACATTTTATTTAGAGATTAATAAATGAAGCATAGTACTATTGTATATCCATTAACATTTTTCATTGTACAAAAATAGAGATAGTTTTCTCTTTTCTTCCACACTCTTGACTACTGCAAAATGTAAATCTTTGCTTCACTACAGCAAAGGAACAAACAAAAATGATATGCTAATCCAAATGAAACATACTAAACATACCCAATCAAGGAACATGTACTGTTTGAAACATGAGATATGTCTAAGAAAATGTATACATAGTTGAGAAGTTTGAAACTCAATTTTTTTATTTGCATATTTAAAGTTCAATTGACAAATAAAATATATTGATTAACAAATAAAATATTAATGACCCTTATATTTTTTGATAGTCACCATGTTCATGACCGGTGAGTTACTTGAAATTAATGATATGGAAAAGGAGAACATCTTCTCAAATTGTAAAAATGTAATGAAAAATTTAGTTGGGTGATTTTATTGATATAAATTTCTTAAATTAAATGATTTTATTGATATAAAACAAAGTTAAATGACTTTGTTAAATAAATTGTTAAAGTTGAGTGACTGATTTGAAATATTAACTCCAAAATAAGGATGTATCTCTTACCATAATTGTTATATGCAAAACCCTCAAAAGATTTGCGAAATATAATGAAAAAGAAGAAAATTTTACCAGTCACAATCTCCAAACTTTGATGAAAATAATATTTCAAAAGAAACATAGTTTATGTATTGATCTTGAATCTTACCTTTTGTATTTTTGTTTAGCCATGTCAATTACTCTTTTCATGTATTCTATGCTAAACAACGAACAAAAACCTTTCGAAGAGCACCAGTGAACATCTAAGCTACTTTGCCAAGAAAATGAAAAATATGAAGATAACTGTTGCGGTGGCAGAAAATAAAAGAGAGAAGGAGAGGGGGTTCCTAGAAAACTTGCAATTTCTTTTACGATAATGAGACACATTTCATTAATTAATTTGAAAAGATTAAAATATCCTTACACAAAAAATAAAAGGACACCTAACAGACATGTTGATATCTATGCTTTTAACTCATATTTCTTTAATAATAGAAAAGAAAAAAAAAAACATTGATAGGTGAAAATTGAACTGAAAAAATGTCCCATGTAATCATATAAGCAAATGGCTAAGTTGTCAAGAGATCAAAATATTTCACGTTAACTACAGTTAATTAATTTTTTGATCAATAGCACTACATCATTTTAATAAATTTACAAAAATTAACCTTTTGAGCCCATATTTCAAAATATAGGATAAGCTTGACATTTAAGAGAAACAATTAATTTTATTGATAATTGTGATTCGGGAAAAAGTACTCCAGAACAAAGAACAAATAAGTACTGCACAAAAGTAAGCTCAAATAGACCAAAATACCCTCAAAAGAAATTCTCTGACCATATGCTGACATGTTGACGGGGAGTTGATTAACTCCCACTTATAAAATAAATAAATAAATGAATATATATATATATAAATTGTTCTTGTATCAGATTTAAATACTAATTTTTTTTATTAATTATATTTTGAAATTACAATAATATTGGGTAATAATGTTGAGGGAATAATCATTTAATGAGAGAAATTCCTACTAGGAGTGTTTATCTAAAAAAAAAATTATGATCCAAATTGAATATACCAACGGACAAATAATGATTAGCATTCTTTATACAAACATAATCATTGATAGATATACATAGTAGTTACATATATATAATTATCTGGTCGATATACATATACATAGTAGTTACATATATATAATTATCTGGTCGATATACATATACAATTCACCTCTCTACACTCTCAGCCCTCTCTCGCTCGCCACTCTAGCCTAACACAGAGAAGTGAGAACATATACATATACAAAAACAATTTTCATAGACAGATGAATTAGCATCCAATTTATGCAAATCACCGTGATTAATACAAATAAGATGCTCCACAACAAATATAATTTGACTATGAGCACAAATAGCAATACTGTATCTATAAAGCGCTAATATAATTTTTATTTTTGCTATTCCTAAAATTTACTTGAAATTTTACATAACCAAAAAATTTTATTAAATAGGAACTATTTAATTATGGGTAAATTGGTGAAAATATATTTGCGGTAAACGAATTTCTTATCTAGTAAGTAAAGCAAAAAAAGTTATATGAATCAAAAGAAGTAAGCAATATAGATACTCATGATGCTTTTAAGTTTAAACCTTTTGCTTGATTATCCAAAATTCCATCATATTTTATAGCTAATAACTAAGTAATACGTTTGATTGTTTTATTTCTCAACTATCAACTAAGTAATCTTTTGAATATTTTATTTCTCAATTTTTTTGATTTATAAATGATATTTGGTTTCTAATGTTAATATTACACCGTCAATTTTGTTGGCAGAAAAAAATGTATCATCATATAATTAAAAGTACCATAAAAAATGTATCCCCTTGTTTATTCATTTTTAAAAAAGATATATAATTATACTTTTTGTGCTATATCATAAGCCTCCTTTAAACTTTTAATTTCAAATTCTAGTGGATCGCTCCCATTAGAGAGGATAAATTAAAAAACCTTGCTCTCCCTCTTCTAGTTAATAACGTTTAGAAAAGTTTCTATGCTGGTTCATAATCGTTTATTACGTAGATTTATTAATTATGTATAATCTTTTAATTAAACGTATTAATATCAGTTGAAACATGCATAAAGTATAATAACTTATCAAGATTAATATGTATAATTAGAGGCAATAACATACACAATCCGTGAAGTGGAACGCAGATGAGGATTACCTGACCTGGAGGCAGGGCAGGGCCATGACCACGACCCAGTCGACGGGCCGTGGTCCTAGTGACAGTCCGTTGTTGCGTCCTGTAACACCCTGAATTTTTTTTGAGCTAAGACTCGAACCATCCTTCATTGTGAGTAAGTTTTTACCAAGGAATTTAAAAAAATTTAAGTATTAAGGTCGGGTCACTAGATGTAGCACCTTGAGTTCCAAAAAGAACTAAATTGGAAATAGCAAAATTTGAAATTTTGCAAGTTATGAGTTTTGGGTCAACTTCAAACGACCATAACTCTCAATACATGATGAGTTAGGTGTACCATAACTCGAAATTTCGAGCTCATATGAGGGAGATATGCCCATTTGAAGTCGGGCTGTCCAAATAAGGAAAGTTACCCAAAAATAGTGAGGGGTATTTTGGTCTTTTCCTTACCAAATCAGATTTAATTCGTTTTTAGTAAGGTTTTAAGGGTAAAATCCTATTAGGTTCAGTTTTATCATCCTAATATACGCCTAGGGTTTTAGTTGAGCATTCAAGAAGAGAAAAGAGGAGAAAAGAGGAAAGGATCAAGGCGTTCGTCGAGGTTCTTGAGTTTTATTGCGGATTTTTGCCATGAGTTTGATCCCTAAGAGGTATGTAAGCTTCCATAGTGTTGGGTTCGTTCATCCACACGCCAATCATGATTTATTCAATGTAATTTCGTTCTTGACATTTAAGGATTTAAGTTCTTGATGAGTTCTTGATAAGTGTTCTTGAAGTTTCCTTATCGATTATGTTTTGATGTAACATTCTACTTGGATAAACTTCAAACGACCATATCTCTTAGAATATAAAGAGTTATGTGAGCCATAACCTATCCAATTAAAGGTATTTTAATCTACTTTCCTAAGCCACCAATTTCATGTCAATCTAATTTCTGAGTAAAAAGTTATGATTATTTTAGTAACTTATACAGTACTGTTACAAATTAGCCAACGGGAAAACATTAAAAAGGGTTGTTTTTGGTTTTTTACATCCAAGAAAACCCTAAACGAATTTCTTGATATAAAAAATTTTAATTCGTAAACGTTCGAAAATATAAAAATCAAGAAAAAGACATAAAAACACCTCAAAAATTCCCTAATTGCATGTCACCTTAGAATATCGATACGAATAAATTATCAAAAATTCACATTTTTTGTGAATGACCGAAAAATATAAAAAAAATCAATTTGTAAATGTCCGAAAAATATAAAAATCAAGAAAAAGACATAAAAACACCTCAAAAAATTCCCGAATCGCACCTGTCACCTTAGAATATCGATACGAATAAAATATAAAAAAAGGCTCAAAAGAATCATATTTTCATCTTTTAATCCATCATTCTCTTCTATCTCAAACCCTAAGACAAAATCCTAAGGAAAAATCAAAGTAGAAGACTCCATTCAAGATTCTTTCAATCTTTTTCAAGATTCTTCTTCAAGTTAAGTCTTTCTCCAAGAATTCCATTTTTTCAACTCAAATTCCTCCATACAATTATGAATCACTAATGAAAATCATAATTTTTGGCCTAGAGATTTCAAGAAACTAATTCAAGAATCTCAAGAAAGGTTTTCTTCATCGTTTACCTTCAAGCTTGGGTTTCAAGGCTTCTAATCAAGTTTTTCTTCAAGATTCATGAAGAACCTTGTTCTTCCAAGTATGTAAGGCTATCATAGTATTGGAATAGTTTGTCCTCACGCCCTACATCTACTTTCAGATTAGTAAAAGAGTAATCTAGGATACTTTCCCTAGATTTGTGTATTCTTGAGATATGTTGATTTTGAGTTGCTGAGTTCATGTTTCTTTTAAAAGTTCTATTCCTAATTATCGAATTGCTATATTGTTATTGAGATCCTTCGTATCATGAATCATAACTCTTGAATTCATGATTCAAATTCAAGAAAGAGTTAAGAGTAGAGTTCAAGAAAGTCTTTGAGTTCAATTGTGAATCCTTTGAGATAAACTATCGATTTAAGCTAAGTTTTGAGGAAGTAAATATGAGAATGAGAATAGTCGTATACATGAGTTCCATATTGTTATGTAGACCCTTGAGTCGAGTCGTTCATGCCCATAATTCCGCATGAACTCCATAAATTGAGTATCTTTGAGAGGAGTGGTATCTTCAAGTTCTAAGTCTTGAGTATTGAGTTCCTAATCCCTTTTGAGTTTTATTCCTAATCATGGGACTATTACATAATACCCATGAAGTTCTTGAGTTGAGTAGTTCATGCCCATAATTCCGCATGAACTCTATAAGTCAAGTAGTCTTGAGATGAGAAATATTTTTCAAGTCCTTGAGTTGAGATTGTTCATGCCCATAATTCCGCATGAACCCTCTAAGTTGAGTGTTCTTGAAACGAGTATTACCATTAAAGTTCTTGAGTTCTGAGTTGTTGGTGTCGAGTATTGAGTTCTAGTTATGGTTATTGAAAGCCTTGAATTGAGTCGTTCATGTCCATAATTCAGCATGAACTTTATTCTAAGAAGTCTTTTGAAAATGCTTTAAACTTGTTTTAAGACTTGAGTTTTGAGTTGAGTAAAGAGTGAAATTCATTTCTTCAAAAGAGTATATGGAGACTATGTATTCCCAAAGAGTAAATGTTTTCACATTTAATCAAGAAAGAAAACACCGATTTCAAAAGAACCTTTGAGGTAGTTTTCAGTAAAGATTAAATGTTTTCACATTTAATCAAGAGAGGAAACACTGATTTCTAAGAGAGCCTTTGGGCTAGTTTTTGAGCAATTATCTCAAATCACAGAAAGAGTTATGTTTAAACATATGAGCTAGTTATATTTTGGTAGTAGTATTGAGCACCAATATGGGGGAGAGTTAAGACAACTCACAGCCCCCATAAACCACATAGCCAACGTGGGTAGAAAAGGGGTCATACTTTTTAGATGATTCCTTAGTGCTTTTTAGCATAGACTAGTGGATCCATTTAGTAGTTAGGTTTTATACCCCTGTCAAGGTATAGGACGACCCTAGCAGCGTGAGGCAAAACACTGTATCATCACATAACTCATAAGTGATGGTTGTCGATTAGAGAAATTCCTACAGAGATATTTGTATTTTTACATACACAAAGTTTACTTGTATTTTTACATACAACCAACGTTTATATTGTATCCTTGCATACAAACTGAGTATATTGTATTCTTAAATACATTGAGCTGCTTTCTACTGTTTTGAAAGCTTTTCATATATTAGATCTCTTATTGTTGCTTTATATTGAGTTGAGTATCTAGAGTTTGAGTACCAAGAGTCGAGTGTCTTATTATTGAGTTGAGACTTATTTCACTGAGTTGAATATTTTATCTTTGAGTTGAGCCTTATTTCACTAAGTTGAATATTTTATCTTTGAGTTGAGTATCTTATTCTTGAGTTAAGTTAGTTGAGAAGAAGTATGTTTCATTTTTATCAAGTTCAAGCTTATGTTATGCTTTAGAATCCCCTTTACATGCTCGTACATTCCACGTACTGAGCCATTTGGCCTGCATCGTTTCATGATGCAGATACAAATATTCAGGGTCATCAACAGGAGCTTTGTTGATACCACATGGAGTTCGAGTTAGCTATGGTTAGCCTCCTTGCTTCCGGAGGGTTCCACTTGTACTTTCAGTTATATTAGTAGTTATGATGTCGTGGGTCTTGTCCCAACTTCCATCTTTGTCAGTTAGAGGCTTCATAGATAGACAGTAGAGTTTGAAAAGTCTGATTCATTTATCTTATTAAATGTACTAAAGAATTAAGTTGCCTATTGTTGGCTAGTTGAATATTCTATTTATATTCAGAGTAAATCATTTGAGTTAAAGCTTTGTATTTGAGTTTCATGAATTATATTCAGTTTTTAAGCTTTTGCATGCTTAAGTTAGTCTTCCGCTTATAGTCAACCAAGATGAGGGTTCTATTGGGGATCATCAATGGTTTTTGAGTGCCGGACACGTCCAAGGTGTAGGCTCGGGTCGTGACACGTCCGTTGTCGGCCCTCATCAGATTTTAAGTGAGGTCGTTTTGGTCTTTTCCCCTATGCGTTAGACATTTCAACTATGTCGTTTTACACCTAAACTACGTCATTTTGGTCCATTTTAGCCTAATATTCTAGTGAGATATTACCCAAATCTTTTATTCACCAAAATTCACCAAGCTTAGAACGAAAAAGGAGAAAAGAGGCGATAGCTTCCTAAAAACACACGCAACATGTTTCCTTCAGTTCCATCCCCGAAATCGAAAGATTTCTCCGTGAATTTCGTCACTAAGTATGTGGGATTTCACTAGTGGGTTCCTTTCATCCACTAGGTCCCTAGAATTTAGTCAGATTCTTGATTCTCTATATCTTGTTTAGACCTAGGGTTTCTAAAACCTTGGAGAATTTTTGTGATTTAGCTGTTATAGTGCTCTTAATTAGATTATCATGTTTTCGTGAAATCATTGCTTAGTTCCTTGCATGAAACTCAGAACCCTACTTGTGTAAATTCTCTTAGTTCATGAATTACACTTGCTATGTCAGTTGAACAGATAAACATGCTCCAGTTTTCGAATGTTACATTGTCAGTTCCTAAATGTTGCATTCTCAGATTTGCATGTCATAACATTGAGCTATCCATTATTTCAGTTATAATGTGTCTTACACATTTCCAGTTGGGAGTAGACTTAGCACCGAGTGTACTAAGGTTCAGCGTACCCTTCTAGTCCCAAAACCACGTTCCCCTATAAGTTTATAAGTCCCCTCTGTGGGTATCATATTTAGTGATCACGCTAGTCATGCCTTTATACCCTAGCAAGGTATATTGGGTCCTCTCGATGGGGCATATACATCGGACTCCACGTTCAGCTCTTGTGATTTTATGTGGGTTAATAGTAGCTCCCACAGTCAGAATCTAATGCATTTGACCAGGTTTTCAGTTATACTTCAGCATTCAGTCTCAGTATGTCATGTTCATGATTACTACTTGGTCATTGCATTTAGCTCAATCTTTAGTATATTTCAAAATTTACATTCAGTTCAGATTATATCATTGCTCAGTATGCTTTGTCCAGTTTATGTATTTTGTTCAGCTTAGTATCTATATCGTGCAAGCTCAGTACATTCCAAGTACTGATGCATATTATGCGCTACATCCTTTCAATTTTCATGATGAAGGTTCAGGTGTTCAGCATCCGGATCACACATAGATTGGTTCCCGTTCCACACTTCAGCAACTTAAGTGGTGAGTCCTCATACTTCAAGGACAATAGACATGTTTTTTGTATTCAGTCTTTCATTTCAGTTTCAGTTTTTCTAGGGTTAGCTGGGGGCATTTCCCAATAATTCTAGTCAGTAGAGGCTTTTTCAGACATAGTTTTAGACTCAGCTTTAGATTTTGAGTGATTGTTCGTTATCACTAAACTCATAGTACTTTATATATGTTCTGCTCAGTATTGGGTATTTTCCATCTTTCAGTTAATTATTGTTTTAAGCTTCCACATAGTATATCTTTATTCAGTTATTTTAGTATGCTTATGATATGCCAGCTTCAGGGATAGCTTGGGGTCACTCGTGATTCTAGGTCCCGTGTTTACGTCAAGGGGGTAGCCTCAGGGCGTGACAAACTTGGTATTAGAGCATTAGGTTTAAGAGTCCTAGGATGTTTGAAAGCCGCACTAAGTAGAGTATTTTTCATGGATTTGAAGTGCACCACATCTAATGAGAGGAAGGCTTTGAAGTTTTTTAGGAAAAATTTCACTTTCTTGCCATTTTTATCATACGTGGGTATGATCTCCTTTCAAATTTGTCATCATGCGTTTCAGATCAGGCCTCCTCATAGAGCTTACGCAAGGAATGCTAATGCACACAATGCTAACACAGTTTCTCCAGTCCCAGACCATGAGGTTTCGAATGCAGAGTTTCAGAATGCGATCAAACTTTTGGCTCAGAGTGTTGCCAATTAGAACAATCAGCAGGCCCCAGTTCCTACTAACACTAATGGTGGATCAACTGCAACCAGGGTTTGAGATTTTATTCGGATGAATCCGCCAGAGTTTCTAGGGTTGCAGGTTGGTGAAGACCCACATAATTTCATTGATGAGGTTAAGAAAATCATTGGAGTGATGCAAGTTACCGATAATGATAGGTTAGAGTTGGCATCCTACCAGCTTAAAGATGTAGCTCACATTTGGTCCACCTAATGGAAGAAAAATAGGGGTACGGATACAGCTCTTTTGAATTGGGAGTGTTTTACTGGAGCTTTTTTGAATAGGTTCTTCCCGAGGGAGTTAAGAAAGGCTAAAGCTCAGAAGTTTATGAATTTGATGCAGGGTACCATATCAGTACAAGAATACGGACTTAAGTTCACCCAGCTCTTCAGGTATGTTCCACAATGGTTGTCGATCCAATGGCACAAATGAGTAAGTTTCTGTTTGGGGTATCCGACTTGGTGAAGACAGAGCGCAGGAATGTTATGATGTTAGAGGATATGAATATCGTTAGACTTATGACTCATGCTTTGCAAGTCGAGGGAGATAAGCTTAGGGAATTGGCTAAGGACAATAAGAAGGCTAGAGCAGAGAATTATGAATACTCTCAGCAGAAATCGGGTGGTGGAAATCGCTCGCAGTTTCAGCAGAGGTCTATAGCCCCAACACCTTCATCAGCTAGTGCTCCATCCCCCAGGTTTCGACAGGATCAGAAAGTTAGGACATTAGGCTTTAAGTCTCAGGGGAGTGCTTCAGGTAGCAGGACTTTCCCAACATGTCCAAAGTGTGGTAAGAACCATCTGGGCGAGTGTATTGCAGGCAATGGAGAATGTTTTGGGTGTGGTCAATCTAGACATAGGTTGAAGGATTCCCCTTCTGCCAGGCAGGGGTAAGAAGGTAACACCAATAAGACTTAGTTTACAACTCCAGCAGCACCAGCAGGTCACCCAACTCAGCATGGTGCTTTATTAGGTACATGTGGCGGTCAGCGCCAGAATAAGTTGTATGTTCTTCAGGCTCACCAGGATCAGGAAGATTCTCCTAATGTGGTCACTGGTATGTTACAAATCTTTCATTTAGATGTTTATGCCTTGTTAGATCCAGGAGCTACATTGTCTTTTGTAACTCCATATATAGCAGTCAATTTCGGTGTAAGTTCAGAAACTTTTTCAGAACCCTTCTTAGTCTCTACTCCAGTTGGTGACCTAGTTATAGCTAGACGGGTATAGAGAAATTACCCTGTCACAGTCTCTCAGAAAGTCACCTTAGCAGATCTTCTAGAGTTAGAAATTGTAGATTTTGATATCCTTCTAGGCATGGATTGGTTACATTCTTGTTATGCCTCAATTGATTGTAGAAGTAGGATCGTTCAGTTTCATTTTCCAAACGAGCCAGTCTTAGAATGGAAGGGTAGTAGCTCAGTGCCTATGTGTCGATTCATTTATTACCTTAAGGCTAGAAAGATGATTTCCAAAAGGTATATCTATCATCTTGTTCGGGTTAAGGATTCAAACTCCAAAACCCCAACTCTTGAGTTAGTCCCAGTAGTAAATGAGTTCCCCGAAGATCTTCCCGGAGTTCCTCCCAAAAGGGAAATCAACTTCAGAATAGATCTCTTTCCAAATACCCAGCCTATTTTGATTCCTCCTTACAGAATGGCTCCAGTCGAGCTTAAGGAATTGAAAGAACATTTAAAAGACTTTCTAGATAAGGGTTTCATTAGACTTAATATCTCTCCATGGGGTGCTCCAATATTGTTCGTGAAAATGAAAGATGGTTCCCTCAGAATGTGCATTGACTATCGGCAGTTGAACAAAGTCACAATCAAGAATAAGTATCATATCCCCATGATTGATGACTTGTTCGACCAAATTTAGGGTGCTAGTTGCTTTTCTAAGATATACCTCAGATCCGGCTATCATCAGCTCATAGTCGATATAGTGACATTCCGATGATAGCTTTTAGAACTCGGTATGGTCATTATGAATTTGTAGTTATGTCTTTTGGACTAACAAATGCTTCTGCAACTTTCATAGACTTAATGAACAAGGTGTTCAAATAGTATTTGAACTTGTTCGTCATCGTCTTCATTGATGATATCCTCATTTATTCTTAGAGTGAGGAAGAACATATTACTCATCTGAGAGTTGTTCTACAAACTCTCAAGGATTGCTAGTTATTCGCTAAGTTAAGCAAATGTGAATTCTGGTTACAGTATGTCGCTTTCCTTGGTCATGTGGTATCTAGCGAAGGGATTCGAGTGGATTCTCAGAAAATAGAGGTAGTGAAGCAATGGCCCAGACCCACCTCTCCAACAGATATCAGAAGTTTCTTGGGTTTGGCCAGGTATTACCGGAGATTTGTTGAAGGTTTTTTCATCCATAGCCTCCCCATTGACTAAGTTGACTCAGAAAAAGGTTAAGTTTAAGTGGTCAGATGAGTGTGCAGCCGTAGTATTTTCCCTAAAGATTTGGAGACACTACTTGTGTGATGTTCATGTTGATGTATTCATAGATCATAAGAGCCTTCAGTATGTGTTCACCCAGAAAGAGTTAAATCTTCGTCAGAAGAGATGGATTGAATTCCTCAAAGACTATGATATGAAAGTGCTTTATCATCCCGGTAAGGCCAATGTAGTAGTTGATGCTCTTAGCAGATTATATATAGGTAGTGTAGCACATGTTGAGGAAGAAAGGAAAGAATTAACAAAAGATGTTCACCGACTTGCTCGCTTAGGAGTTGGTCTTATGGATATGTCAGAGGGTGGAGTGGTTGTTCAGAATAGATCCGAATCTTCATTGGTAGCAGAGGTTAAGGAAAAACAAGATAGTGACCCTTTATTACTTGTTTTCTCCTAAAGGGAAGATGGTATACTTCGTTACCAGGGTCGCTTATGTGTTCTTAATGTGGTGAGTTGAGGCATCATATCCTTACAGAAGCTCATAACTCCAGTTATTCCATTCATCCAGGTGTCACTAAGATGTACCGTGATCTATGGGAAATCTTTTGGTGGAATGGCATGAAGAGGGACATATCAAACTTTGTGGCTAAGTGTCCTAATTATCAGCAAGTTAAGGTAGAACATCAGAAACCAGGAGGGATGACTCAAGAGAATAACATTCCTACATGGAAGTTGGAAGTGATAAATATGGACTTCATTACGAGTTTACCTCGTACTCGCAGACAACATGACTCCATTTGGGTGATAGTGGACAGAGGGACTAAGTCTGCTCACTTCTTGGCTGTCAAGACTACAGATTCAACGGAGGATTACGCTGAACTCTACATTAATGAGATAGTCATGTTGCATGGGGTTCCCTTGTCTATCATCTCAGATAGAGGTCCACAGTTTACCTCTCATTTCTGGAAATTGTTCCAGGAAGGTCTTGGTACTCAGGTAAATCTCAGCACAATATTTCATCCACAGATGGATGGTCAGGCAGAGTGTACCATTCAGACCTTAAAGGACATGTTGAAGGCTTGCATGATCGATTTCAAGGGCAGTTGGAATGATCACCTACCTCTCATAGAGTTCACCTATAATAACAACTTCCATTCCAGTATTCAGATGGCCCCTTATGAGGCATTATATGGGTGTAGATGTAGATCTCCAGTTGGTTGGTTTGAAATAGGTGAAGCAGCATTGATTGGGCCAGATTCGGTTTATGAAGCTATGGAAAAAGTTAAGCTCATTAGAGATAGACTTAAGACAGCCTAGAGTCGTTAGAAGTCCTATGTAGATGTGAGGAGAAGGGACTTAGAGTTCAAAATCGATGATTGGATTTTCCTGAAGGTGTCACCTATGAAGGGGGTGATGAGATTTGGCAAGAAAAGGAAGCTCAGTCCTAAATATGTAGGTCCTTACAGAATCCTGAAAAGGGTTGGTAATGTGGCTTATGAGTTAGAGTTACCATCAGAACTAGCAACGGTACATCTAGTCTTTCACATTTCCTTATTAAAAGAATGTGTAGGTGATCCAACATCCATAATACCATTAGAGAGTGTGGCTGTGAAGGATAGTCTCACTTATGAAGACCAGTTGAAATTCTTGATCGTCAGGTTCATAGGTTGAGAAACAAAGAAGTCGCTTCAGTGAAGGTTTTATGGAGGAGTCAGTCCGTAGAGAGAGCTACTTGGGAAGCAGAAGCAGCCATGAAGACCAAGTATCCTCATCTCTTTCCTTTCGATCCCGTTTCAGCTTGAGGTAATAGTTCCTCTCCAGTCCCTTAGCTTACTCTTGCATAAATTCAGTTTAGTATCATGTTCCCTCGGTTGTTCTTGCATTTTCAACATATTTGCATGTTCTTGGAACTCAGTTCAGTCAGATATAAGTTTCTTGTACTTAGTGGTAGGGATTGTATCTCCTTCCCTCCATACTCAGCTAGTTTATGTTTCATTCGAGGATGAATGTTCCCAAGGGAGAGATATTGTAACGACTTAGAAATCAGACCTGGAACTTTGTAGCAGAAAATAATAGAAAATGGGTGAACCACGATAAGGTTCACGGATCGTGAAAGGAACCACGATTGACCTCCCTGTGGTTCACACCCAACCCAAAAGTGGTGGACCACAGAGCCCTTCACGACCGTGGACCACCACACGAGCCATGGAAGGGCTCGTGGAGGCCAGGTAGGAAACCTTAGACCATTGAGCCCACCATGGGCCGTGGTCCCTTTGATGGGCTGTGGATGGGTCCGTCACATAGAAACAATAGACACCTAACCCTCAAGAAGAACCACGATGACCTTCACAGTCCGTGAAGTGAACCGTAGACGGGGCTTGGTCCTACTGATGGTTCGCCGTTGCGTCTATGGTCGGCCCTCGACAGAATTTAAGTGAGGTCATTTTGGTCTTTTCCCCTATGCGTTAGACATTTAAACTACATCATTTTACACCTAAACTATGTCGTTTTGGTCAATTTCAGCCTAATATTCTAATAAGATATTACTCAAATCTTTTATTCACCAAAATTCACCAAGCTTAGAACGAAAAAAGAGAAAAGAGGCTGTAGCTTTCTCAAGAACATGCAATATGTTTCCTTCAGTTCCAGCCCCAAAATCGAAAAATTTCTCCGTGAATTTCATCACCAAGTATGTGGGATGTCACTAGTGGGTACCTTTCATTCACCAGGTCCTTATAATTCAGTCAGATTCTTGATTCTCTATATCTTGTTTAGACCTAGGGTTTCTAAAACCTTGGAGAATTGTTGTGATTTAGCTGTTATAGTGCTCTTAATCAAATTATCATGTTTTCGTGAAATCGTTGCTTAGTTCCTTGCATGAAACTCATAACCCTAATTGTGTAGATTTTCTTAGTTCATGAATTACACTTGCTATGTCAGTTAAACAGATAAACACACTCTAGCTTTGAATGTTACATTGTCAGTTCCTAAATGTTGGATTCTCAAATTTGCATGTCAGAACATTGAGCTATCCAGTATTTCAGTTATGTTGTGTCTCACACATTTCTAATTGGGAGTAGACTTAGTACCAAGTGGACTAGGGTTCAACGTACCCTCATAGTCCCAAAACTACGTGCCCTCGTAGGTTTATAAGTACCCCATGTAGGCATCAGATTTAGTGATCACGCTAGTCATGCCTTTATACCCCTGACAAGGTATATTGGGTCCTCTCGATGGGGTGTATACATTGGACTCTACATTCAGCTCACGTGGTTTTATGTCGATTAATAGTAGCTCCCACAGTCAGAATCTAATGCATTTGACCAGGTTTTCAGTTATACTTCAACGTTCAGTCTCAGTATGTCATGTTCATGATTAGTACTTGGTTATTGCATTTAGCTCAGTCTTCAGTATATTTCAACATTTACATTCAGTTTAGATTATATCATTGCTCAGTATGTTTTGTCCAATTTATGTATTTTGTTCAGCTTAGTATCTATATCGTGTATGCTCAGTACATTCCAAGTATTGATGCATACTCTGTGCTACATCCTTTCATGATGTAGGTTCAGGTGTTCAACAGCCAAATCACGCATAGATCAGTTCCCAATCCGCACTTCAGCAACTTTAGTGGTGAGTCCTCATACTTAGAGGACAATAGACATGTTTTTCGTGTTTAGTCTTTCATTTCAGTTTCAGTTTTGCTAGGGTTAGCTGGGGGCATGTCCCATTAATTCTAGTCAGTAGAGGCTTTTTCGGATATAGTATTAGACTCAGCTTTAGTTTTTGAGTGATTCTTCAGTATCACTAAACTCATAGTACTTTATATATGTTCAACTCAGTATTGGGTATTCCCCATCTTTCAGTTAATTATTGTTTTAAGCTTCCGCATAGTATATCTTTATTCAGTTATTTTAGTATGCCTATAATATGCCAGCTTCAGGGTTAGCTTGGGGTCACTCGTGATCCTATGTTCCATGTTTACGTCAAGGGGGTAGCCTCGGGGAGTGACAAGTACGCTAAAAAATGGAACAAAATACCCTCAAAAGAAAGTCTCTGACCATAAGTTGACATGTCGACGGGGAGTTGCTAAATTCCCACTTGTAACATAATAATAAAAAATAACAATAATTGTGCTTGTGTAATTCTAAAATTTGGTATTAATTCTATTTTAAAATTACAGTAATGTTGAGGAAATAATCATTTAATGAGAGAAATTCCTACTAGGAGTGTTTTTCTAAAAAAGAACATTATGATTCAAATCGAATATATATATATATATATATATAGATAGATAGATATATATAAACGGACAAATAATGATTAACATGCTTTAGATTTACCTAAGTAAGTTGAATCAAGACTAGATTCTTATATTCTAACAATTAATCTTGGAGCTTGGACTTTAAAATAGAAATAAATATATTAGATTTTTTGTGCTAACACAAATTATAGTAGTATATATAGACGCACAAAATAGATCTAGTTCAATACAAATAATTATCATGGAGGCGCCTTTAAAAGCTGTTAGGGATAGAAAGACAGGTGACCTGTTGTTCTACAAAAAATCTCTTCCCCCTTTTAAGATCGATCCTCTCCGAATTGATTCACAAAAAAGTAGTTTTGTTGATGTGGTTCCATCAAAGAATGAGCCAGTGACAGCTAATAATTTCAAAAATGCGGCGGCTGCTCAACGAGTGATGTTGAATTTTGGAGATAACTATGGATACATAGAAAATTATCGACGTTTGGAGGACAATGTTCCTTCTGCCAATCATCGAAACACAGAACGATCTAAGAGATTAGGCGAACTGGCAATTTCAACCGCCACACCAGAAATTCTTGAAGATATAAGAAGTTTAAGTAAAGATGTCTACAAGTTGTCTTCCACAGAAGACATGCTGAATCAGTTTGACCAAGAAAATCTTTTCTGATTTGATCGGAATAGCCAGGTTCTACAATTGATTGATTTTAGTGTGAATTTACTTTAATATTTTTATATGCATACATATGTTTCTTATATAGTCAGATCTCAACTTGTTTGGATTTACATGAGCATTGTTATATGCATATTTACATAATTCGAGCAAATAAAATAATGGTTTTAAACCCAAAAAATTCAATTCTAGTATCACATTCTTGTTAGTATCACTAATTAGTTGTTTTTATTTTGAATTTAGTTCTGAATGTACCATGCTTTGCGACTGATAACGAATTTGGACATCATTTTATTTTTATGAAAAAAACAATTCTCCGTGAAAAGACCATCATTGACTGTTCCATTTGAGATTGATATTGTGAAACTTATATATTGGGCATGAATTGTTAAATTGTTATTCTTTATGTATACGTGTAGGTTACTATGTTGTAGTTACTTGTGTACGTCTCACTTACTGGAATAGTCGTGTGATCCTATCAGTACACCATTGTTTTTATACTAATACTGCATTTGTTGTTTCTTTGTTGAGTATATGGTATCTTCAGGCGGCTGTTGAGAAACCTCAGCTAGGAGATCACTGATTTATCGAGTTCAAGGGTGAGCCAGTTCTTTCAGGCTACCATGGATTCATCTAGGATCTTAGTCCATTTCCTTTGGACTTAGACCTTTCAGACTCTTACTTTATGTTTAGTTGTTTTGGGGTTGCATCCCCTTATCTTAGAACATTTAGTTCAAAGTTTTGGTACAATGACTTTCAGGTTCTAGGAGTTGAATTTTCGCTTGTTTATGTTTGTGTTTGGTAACTTTCTGAGTTTATGGGAACTCAACTTTCTCTAAATGCCTGTCTTTTGGTTAGTATTGTTTAGTTGAGTTGTAGTAATAGTTTTCCCACCAGAGGGTTAGTGTGGGTGCCAATCACGGCGGTTTGGGTCGTGACACTCTTACTAACCTAGGTCTAATAATCATGACCCATAGACCTTATTTCCAGCCATCCTACCTCATTTTGCTGTCAATTCTACCATTAAACATTCAACCCTATTTTCACTGTAAAGTTTTTCCAAACCTACTCTTTATGTCATCCTAAGGTTTTCCAAGCCTACCTTGTATGCCAAACGCCACACATACCTTACTCTAAGATTACAAATCACTTTAACACACACGCACGCACACGCGCACACACACATAGTCCCAACAAATAAACTATGCACAAGACCGTCGGTCGCCAACCTAACATAGAAACCATATTAGACATGTCTAAACTATCACCATAATTCACATCTTATTTCAACTCACCTTTTAAGTAATCCGGTCCACTCAAGGGTCCTTAAGATATCTACGAAAACATTTAACATTTCAAATCGGTCTACACATGAACCATTCTTGCATTAAACACAACAACTTGGCCACTTATGGATAACCATGATAGATACATCACAATAAAATAATCTGGTTCACTTATGGAATAAACAAACAAACAGCAACATGTACAAATTGTGCTACCCGAGTGAACAGACAATAAAACCTATACCAGGTGTGGTATATAGGACAACCATATATATTTCATAGCAGACATGTACTCGAGTCAATTGATAATATGTATGAGGCGTGGTGCATGATCTAATCAAGAGATATCTTATATTAGGCATGGTGTCTGATCGAACCGATAAATCACAAATATCACACAATTACAATCACAATCACAATGAATACCATCACACTAGTAAATCACAAGCAATTAAGAAAAAATCATTGCATGAGAATAATAATAAATATCATTCACATTTATTCCTTTATTTCCTTAACATGTATTACATATAGTACACTTAATCCTTATGGTAACGTCAATTCACCTCAATAAGAATTTTCAAAGGTTTACAATTATGAACTAGACAGCCATAGCTAGTCATAGGATAGTACTTTCTTACACAGTACATTTCCGCCCTATTAGAAATAATCAACACTCTTGAATCATCCAGGCTCAGCGTCCAAAGGCCTAGGTATGAAATCTACCGTTAATATACAAGAATACTATGAATTAAAGGCATATTTAAGTTCTAACTACTCAGTAAACCCTAGACCAGATCATGAACTTTTACTCCTTTTGTGCAATTTTAGCCTGTTCTTGATCTAAAATAATAACACAAGTACAAAATAAATCTCAATTAGCCTAAACATTCTCAGATTATAACTTAATTAATCACAAACTCCAGGTCAACCTCATGATTTTCCCACCCAACCTAGGACTTTCCCACCATTAATACACCTAGACCTACTAATCTTATGGTTACACTAGTGAATTATGGTAAATAAATCAAGAACATATGTTTTTATAAATTAGCCAAGGTTTTACACCCCAAAATCCTCATAAACTCGAATTCCCCCCACCTTAGGATGAACCCAAGCCCTCTCTAGGACCACAATTACTGCTTCTAAGGCCAATAAATCAAAGTACTGAATCAGAGAATGTATTAATTAGCTTTACGAAGGTTCCTGATGAAAAATATTCGAAAATCTCCCAAGACGCCCTTGCTTTTTCCCAAAATGTTCTTGAATGATTATAAAGGGTTTTGGGGGAGTGCTATGCATTTACAACGATTGAACCTGCTATAGTGGTCCAATCCCTTTATAGTGGACCATAGCAGGAATTAAATTTTGGTTGTCATAGCAACGTGTCACCCGCTATAGCAGCTTGCACGGGATAGATCCTCGAAAATACTCTCAAATTAGTCTATTTCGCAAAATCTTGACGTTCCTAACCAACCCCTTCACGCCAAGTTTGATAGCAGAAGTTCTATATACCCGAATTTACTTCTGAAAAGTCCTACGAACTCCTTAACGTCTTAGGGAAAGGAAAACAAACTCTATTTAGCACTTCACCCAATTATTTTCTTGAATTTCCCTAGACCTCATCTTACTAAGATTTCGTCCGAGTCTAGCATAACCTGAAATTTTCAATTCTTCGACCCAAAAATTTTCTCACACGATTTCTTTTACAAATAGTTCGTTCTTAACAATTGGAAGGATCGTTATATGTTATTCTTGCAATTGAAGTTAATTTAGTGTTTAATAGCAAGATTTTTATCAGTCTTACCAAGTCTTGTTAGGTTGAAATCATTAAATTTCTCCAAGTTTTATTGCAATAAAAAATATGAGGTTAAAAATAAAGATGAAAATTCAATAGAAAATTGCACAAATAATTTGAAAATATGTGACATTGCGAAGAAGTCTCTTTATTTATACAGGTTATGCTTCAATTATATGAAAAATTATTTATATTTCAGAAATATTAAGTGACCATGACATGATATTTTTGCACGTATATAAAGGTGGTAAGGGATAAGTTTCAGTTACTCATTTAGTGAGATGAGAATTGCTCTCATTTTGTGTTTTCTATGCCACCACAATGACATGGCAAAAAAAAAACTTATTTTGGACAGAAAGAAGTGAGTTTTTTTTAATTATTCAATGAACGAAAGTGATACTACTGTTAAATTTAATTTGTATTAAACTTGAATTTGATGTTGACGATTGGGTTTACTTGAAAATCTCACCCATGAAGGGGTGATGAGGTTCATAATAAAAGGAAGCTTAGTCCCCAATATGTGGGTCCATATCAGATTTTGAGGTGTATTCCAACATTTTTCTTAGTGCTACTTTTGTTAAGCACGATAAACGCTTCAAAGTTACAAAAAAGTTAAATATTGATCACACCCAACTTAACAATACATCTTAGAATATAGTTGTTTGAATCTTCTTGTAGACTAGTTGCCCAGATACAAACTAGGTTATTTTCACTAATTACGTATGTTGGCGATGACACAAAAATCCGCATACAAAAAGTTATGAGTATTTTCTAAAGTGTCTGATCTTAATTTTTTTATTTACCCATGATAATTTTCTTAAAAAATAACCTTAACTTGGAAAAAATGGTTGGGGACAATTTATGTTGTTTAATGTTTGCCTATAAGGTAGACCTTGTGGTCAATTAATAAGTTCATTATCTTTAAATATTATGAACGTCTTCCCTATGGTCGAAAGTTAGAACTTATGCCTAATGGAAAACATATAAAAGTTCTAACTTGGGATAGTTTCAAATATATACAATAAATTAAAGTAATTAGTTTACGATAAATATACTCATATCTTTATTTACATAAGAAATAGTCAAATATCATAAAAAGTATACATTGACTATATATTATGATACACTCAAAAAGCTTAAAATTAATTTACATATACATGAGATATACACTAATTATACATTACGATACACTAAAAAAACTGAATATAGCTTACATATACATGAACTATACACTGACTATACATTATGATACACTCAGAAAATTGAATATAGCTTAACTATATATATAATATACACTAACTATCCTTCTCCGATTTCGAATCCTCAAAACCAAAACTTCAGCTCTGTGTCACCCCATTATAACAAGAGATGAAATATTATCTTTTTGTGCATCCTCATCGTCTTCGTAGTTCTAATGATCGTTTGGTTGTTTTTGTACTCTTTCTGTGATGAGCCATTGGTGATTTTAATAACAAGTATTACGTTATTAAAATAAAACATTAGGAGAGGGAAATGTCATTTTGTAGTTGATAAGAATTATGCAAATATAAGTAAAATAAAGAATTTTTATGAAATAATTTATATAATTTTATGTAAATGTTTGTTATATAAAATTTAATTATTAATGTATTAGTTATTCATATTTTAGTTAGGTCATCTTCTACCTTGTATAAATAATACTCAATTTTTCATAATTTATACATATATTAGTTATGACTTATGCATGTTTCTAAATTTTAAATTAAATAACATTACATTAATACCTTCAAACCAATTACCAAAAATAATTTATTTATGCAAAATTTAATATTTGCATAACTCGCCTCCAAATTAACTACCAAACGATCCTGTATTTTTTTAATTTTTTAATTTGGGTTTTTTTTACATAATTAAAAAATATATATCATTTTTAAAAAAGAAGATTACTCTTATTCAGATAATTGAAATTTGGGAAAATTTTGCATTATAGCAAACTGTTAATTCAAAATAAATGTTATAACTAGAGTTTCATTTAATTCCAATTCGCAGCAAACGTTTCACTTTTCGTGCCATTCGCCTCACTCCCCCTCTCTTTGAAATCTCGCTCGCCAGTCTCCTCTTTTTCAGTCATCTCTCCCTCGCCTCTCTCCTCTCCCTGCCTAGTCTCTCTCACTTATACAAAACACAAATGTATATTTTATATTTGTGTTTGTATAAAGTGAGAGAGAGATTTGATATACAAATACAAATGTTTTAACTCGATTCAATTATATACGAATTCAAATTTTATGCAGATATACAATCACAATCATTGATACATGTACATAGTAGTTACATATATATAATTATCTAATCGATATACATATACAATTCACCTCTCTCCACTCTCTGCCCTCTCCCGTTCGCCTCTTTCCTGTCTCTCCCAATCCCGCTCACCACTCTATCCTATCACAGAGAACATATACATATACAAAAATAATTTTCATAGACACAGACAAATTAGTGTCCGATTTATGCAAATCACCGTGATTTATACAAATCAGATGCTCCACACCGAACATAATTTGACTATGAGCGCAAATAACAATATTGTAGCTATAAAGCACTAATATGTTTTTTATTTTTGCTATTCCTAAAATTTACTCTTGAAATTTTACATAACCAAAAAATTATATTAAATAGGAACTATTTAATTATGGGTAAATTGGTGAAAATATATTTGCGGTAAACGAATTTCTTATCTAGTAAGTAAAGCAAAAAAAGTTATATGAATCAAAAGAAGTAAGCAGTATAGATACTCATGATGCTTTAAGTTTAAACCTTTTGCTTGATTATTCAAAATTCCATCATATTTTATAGCTAATAACTAAGTAATACGTTTGATTGTTTTATTTCTCAACTATCAACTAAGTAATATTTAGAATATTTTATTTCTCAATTTTTTTGATTTATAAATGATGTTTGGTTTCTAATGTTAATATTACACCGTCAGTTTTGTTGGTAGAAGAAAATGTATCATCATATAATTAAAAGTATCATAAAAAATGTATCCCCTTGGCTTGTTTATTCATTTTAAAAAAAATAAATATAATTATACTTTTTGTGTTATATCATAAGCCTCCTTTAAACTTTTTGTAACGATCCATTTGATCGTTTTGAGTACTAGAGCTTTTTATTTCGTAAAAGACCTTTCGATAGATTCTAAATGAGTATTTTGGACTAATCGTAACTACAATTATATAATTAAGAGAGGTAATTTTTATAATTAATTTAATTGGTGATTAAAGATGATAATATCAAAATTAGTAGTGGACTACTTCTACCACTCCCATAATTAGTCATAATAATAATTAGGGGTTCCTATCTTGAGTCATAAACTCAAAATGAACTTTAGTGACGGTAACACAATTAGCAGAGAGGCCGACGAGTGCTTCAGGTGAACAAAGTATGGAGTAGTACAATATTGAGATTATTTGGAATTCAATATTTTAATTTTGTTGGGTTGAAAAATAAAAGAAGAGTTAATTAGTTGCAAATTACTTTCTTCCGTCACGTGATCTAATAGGGAAAAATTTAGGAAATTGGAAAGTAATCATTGGCAAGACAAGAATAATGTGCATATTTTGAATTAGGTTTCGTGTATTTTCGTGTCACACTTATTCTTCTTTGGTTAATTTTATTTTGTGGTTTTAGGTGTTGGTAGCCACTGGTATCGTAACCAGTAGTGGTTTCAACTTTAAATATTATAATTTTATTATTATATTATAACTTAATTTTTGATATATTGAGATAGGTAATTAAATATTAGGTATAATATTCTATGAATTTCATAAAAATTTTGCTAATTGGAGGAATTAAGATTTACCCTTAGGCTTGAACTTTAAGAAAATTGATTATAGAATTGGGTAAATTTTTGGGTCTAGGCTAGACATATAGTAACAGGGGTGTCTATAGACTCATTAACTTACAAACTATGCATATATGATAGATTGGAAGCGTTCGAAGCATTGAGGAAAGGAAAAACATTGTGGACTTAGCTTGCTTGATTTCGGTTCTTCGATGGAGGTAAATTATATTTTATTTTATGTGATAGATAGACTCTTAATAGTGATTGATAGTCATTGAGTGATATACTTATATTTATATCAGTCATTATTTCTTAAATTAAGAACCCTACAAAATTTAAACTTTACGAGTAAAATTGAACAATGAAGTCACGGGAAGAAAAGGAACAAATGAAAGAGCAAGCATTTATTTCGTGAAAATGAGAAGCAAATGCCATTTTTACCACCACTATTATTTCTCCAGTTCCACTTTATTTATACGACACGTAATTTAATTTCTGCATATTAAGTTTAAGCGGTGCACTATATTGTTTTATTTTATTTTATTTCTCATCCAGGGTTCGATGTATTATATTCTGCTATTATGATGAATATAATAATCATGTGTGGTTTGGATAATCTATATGTTGTTTGTGATTGATTTGAAATCCTGAGACCGTGAAATTTATAATCTTGAACCTTCTCTATCGAAGTGATGCCTTGAATAAAGAAGGCTTGATGAAATATTGTCAATGAAGTGAAAAGTGGTGATAATAAATGATATATTAACGATATTATTGGATCGGGTGTCACGTTCTGACACGATATATTGGATCGGGTGCCACGAGCCGACACAATGTTATTGGATCGGGTGTCACGTTCCGACACGGTTACATTAAAGGAAAACATATATAAACAACGTAATGTACTCAATCTCAAGGAACTCAATTCCCAAAATAACTTGGTTTGGAGGCATGAGTCCTCGTGTGTGTTCTCGAAATTGTTGACTGATTTTGTACTTACTTTGGTGTTGTTGTCACTTGTTCATGTTTGTTGTTGATTGCCACCTGCTAAGTGGCATAGTTGATTTTATACTTTTACTCATTGCATATTATTTTCTATTTTGAGTTGGCCGATGATATCTACTCAGTACATGTTCCTTGTATACTGACCCCTACTTGTGTTTTCTTCGTTTTCTTTTGTGGAGTGCAGCAAGTGTACCATCGACTTCAACTTGCCCTCAGCTCTAGCCTGTCTCCAACACATCAGATTTCAGGGTGAGCTAGTCCTTCTAGCTCGTGCTGGATTCTCTCAGTCATGGCATGATGTCCTTAAATTTCGGACATAGACTATCCTACTTATTTATTTTGGTGTCTTTAATACTTTTAGACTTGGTATTTTGAGAATAAATGTCCTTGATGAGATGACTTTCAGGTTTTGGGGATAATATGTAATAAACTCTAGAGGTTTTTCTTATTGTAACTTTAATAAGTTTTGAGCTTTCGCATTATGGTTGTTTTCCGTAAGTTGAACAATTGATATAAGTTGGGGTTGAAATCGTTGGTTCGCCCACCTAGGAGGTTAAGTGTGGGTGCCATTCATGACTCATTTTGTGTCGTGACACTTTTAATTTCAAATTTCTAGTGGATCGCTCCCATTAGAGAGGATAAATTAAAAAACCTAGCTCTCCCTCTTCTAGTTAATAACGTTTAGAAAAGTTTCTATGCCGGTTCATAATCATTTATTACATAGATAAATTAATTATGTATTATCTTTTAATTAAACATATTAATATCAATTGAAACATGCATAAAGTATAATAACTTATCGAGATTAATATGTATAATTAGAGGCAATAACATACACATTAAAAAAATTCAAAATTTTGACCGATAATTTCCACAAAGCAGATGGGTTTAATTTGTCTCTTCTCTATTCATGTCCTTATTTAGTGCTAAGAATTTTGTAAATCATTTGTTTTTCATTTCACACATGAAATTAGTAGTAAATATTTTTCCTCTACGTACGCCAATAATTGGGACAGATGACAAGGTATGGAGAAATCTAAATAAACTATTTAGTTGAGTGGGACTACATTATAGACAACAACTTTGTAATAGAGACATCCACTACCTCACTCCCAATAAAAATAAAAACGTTCAGTCAAAATAATTGCAATCGTTAATCAAATATGTAAAAGTATATATTGATTATGTATAGACTATGTTTATTATAAATGTAACTTCTATTATCAAAGTCACTTTCTTTCATAGCAATAGACAACACCAAAAACTTTCGCAGATTCACTCAACGATAAAAAGAAAAAAACGGAGGCATGAAAGAATTGGTTTTGGCTAAACAAGATCGATGCAAAGGTTAGATTTCACCACCTCTATCATGAATGAATAAATTTAAATGTAAGAAAAAGTAAAAGTATCTTAATCTTTTTGAGCAATTCGTAACGAGTCATTTCAGACATATAATAATGTGTAATTATGAGATCCACCTTCAAACCCTAACATCAACCATAGAGAAGTAAATCTGAACACACAGATAATCAATTTTCATTCTAAATATTTCAGGTATTAGGTAAGAATTTGTTACTTGAAATGGAAGAGAGGTTTCGTGTTCATACAATCGAAGAAATTGCAAAGCTTTCCAACCACTATATATCCACTGTGATTACTGCACAAGTGAAATACACAGAATATTTATATTTTGATTAATAAATAGCAAAACACTATCGACAACAACACCACAAACAGAGATAGAGGGAAAAGACGATTGTAACTTGCCTATTCTTTTTGTCATAAGTATTACAGAGAAGAAAGAGCTAGAGAATTTTAGCGCTGCTACGTGTCTATTAAGTAGTAGTAGTAGTAGTAGTAGTAAGACATGTACCCTATACATATCAGCTCGTTAATAGACTTCAATGACCACAATACCCTTATTTGGAAAATATTTAACAATTCAGCAATTATGTTGAAACTCTCTCGTCTATATATACTAGGTAATGTTGCCCATGCTATGCACGGGCACGGGCCCAATAATATAAATGGTATATTTTGGGCTAATAACGGAGATTTTGAAACGATTGTTTGCGTGGATAAAGGAATAAGTTTTTTTATCACAAACTTGTACTTTATTTGACGCTATTCAAGGCACAATAAGACTATCCACATACAACATTTTTGAAATATTTTATGTTGTCAATTATCATGATTTATAGTATTTTTACGATAGATTTACTTAATGAGTGGAAATTTTTGTATTTTTTTTCAAAACATATTTTATGTTGTCAATTATCATGATTTATAATATTTTTACGCATTTTTTAAATATAAAAAACCCAAAAAAAATAAGACAAATAAATTAAAATGGACCCAATATATGTTA
>JAJOOR010010022.1:0-27367 GCA_036250505.1 Solanum acaule | reverse complement strand
TCTCAATTTATATAGGTTAGTTCATTTTAATATAAAAAAAATTAGAAAAAAAGGAATTGTCTTATTTTAGAATAGGAATAGCCCCCCCCCCCCCCCCTGGCGTCGGGAGGTCTGGGGTTCACATTTTAATAATCAATAAATAGGTGTAAGCTTCGATAGAGTATAAATAATAAAATAAATTATTAAATGATGAATAAAGACAAAAATAATAATGTAATTAAATCAAATCACTTACTACAAAAAAATAAAATGTTCAATCATTTAAGTATAAAATTTATATAATAATTTGTAATAAATATAATGCGTTAATTAACAAATACAATAGGTAACAACTATCCAAATCAGGTGTTAAAAGAGAAGCGAAATGATATGATGGACCCTCCATATATGCTCACAATTTGAGCACCAAATTCATGTCAAATAGATAAAAATTTTCTTTATTTGACTTGAAATTTCAACTAGAAGTTCATAAACACAAAACATACTAGCCACAACACAAATTTGAATTAATTTTACAAATTCATAAGACTCATTTGTTGTTCTTCAAGTTTTCTCAAACTTATCAATGGAGTTTTTCAACTTTTTCAATATTCATCATCACTCCTTACGTTAATCCATATCATACATTCTCTTTAAATCCAACACAACTAATGATTTCAACTTTTAAAATAAAAATCATTAAAAATTTAGATAAAGGGGGCTGAAAAAAGAAATTAGGTGCAGGGTTTGATTTGTTGCAAAGAGGAGAGTGGCTTGAAGAAGAAGAAGAAGAGAAAAAAAAAGAGTATATGATGGATGATTTCGAAGGAAAAAAAAGAGAGAACGGATTTGGTGGGTGATTTTGTTGAAGAAAAAGAGAAGAAAGTTTAGGGTTATGGGTGGGAAGAGTGGTGGAAAAGATGAGAAATTGGGGTGGGGGCGGGGTGGGGTGGGAGAGGGTTAATGAAGAAATATAATTTTTTTATTAAAAAAATATTTTTAAATAGAAAATAGTGTAATAACGCGTTTGGAAGCAAGTGCATTTACACATTTTTCCAACTCAACAATATTTATGTCACATAGTTTTGGTCAATGGTCAGAGGGGTTTCAAATATTGTGTTTTAATAAGTTTAAGGGTCCAGTTGACAAAGTATAAAATAAGAGGGTTCAGAATACAAACGCATACAAGTATAAGGATTCATCAGACCATTTCGCCTAAAAGGGATGTTGTTTGTTAGAGAAAATAACATAAATGATCCCTTAACTATAGAAATATGTCTAAAATGGTCTCTTAACTAAACTTTTGTTGAATTTAGTTCTTCAACTATTCAAAAATTTATCAAACTTGGTCCATTAACTAAACATTTATCGATTTTAGTCTCTTAACTGTACATTTATTGATTTTAGTCATTTAAGTATTTATAAACTCATTAGGTTTGGTCTTTGTCCAGTTTTTATACAAATAACCTAGGTTTATATTAACGAAATCTATGTCTCGAGAAATTAAATCTTTTAGCCATTTTTTCAATTATTTCTCTCTCTCTCTCTACTACAACAAAAATAACTTTTAGCGGCAATAAATAAACACATTAATATAGAGTGTTAAAGTCTTTATCGGCATTAGTTAAGTGTCATTAATTAGATTCAATGTCGCTATAGATTTTAGGTACATATACAAAGATTGCTAATTGCTACTAAATATGTTAAAGTACTTTTAGAGGCAACTGAGCTATTGTCGTTAATTAATTGCCGCTAAAGATTATTTTTGATACAATGCTCGCTACTTTTACTTTAAATTACCCTTATGCAAAGAACTTTAACCTCAACAATTCAAAATGAAATTCATGAGAAAAGAAAATGTAAGTGATATTCACCGAATGATAAAATGAAACATATTATTGTTATTAATGAGTTGAATATGCCAAACCTTATTATAAAAAGAAAAAAATTATTACCCATTCAATTCAAATTTTGTTTGATTTTTCAAAAGTTGAACTATATAAAATGGTAGATTTGCAAAATTTTTAATTTTTTCTTTAAATAGATTGTTTTTATTATTCTATTCATTTTGTTTTACGTAGAGATATTTGAGTAATAAGATCAAATCTCTTATTTTTCTTTTGTATGAAATATAAAATTAAAGAAATTGTGTTGATTATGAAACGTTAACCGCCAAAGAAGGGGAGCACAACATATTCAAGTCATTAGCAACAATTATATGTTTCATTTTATTCTCCATTGAATAAAATTAGAACTTATATTTTTTAATCATTAATTTTATTTTGAATCGTTGAGGTGATTGTTCTTTTCACAAGAGTAATTTGAAGAAAAATTAGCGGGGATAAAGAAACAACTTAAAAATAGGCTAAAAATTTAATTTCACAAAAAAAATTCGGTTACTATAAACATAAGCTATTTATATTTTTAAAAAAATAGACAAAAACCAAACCTTATAAGTTTTTAAATATTTAAAAGACTAAAATTTATAAGTGTAAAGTTAATGGACCAAAATTGATAAGTTTTTAAATATTTAAAGGACTAAAATCGGTAAGTATATAATTAAAGAACAAAAAATAATAAGTTTTTAAATTATTAAAAGACTAAATTTAATAAATATATAGTTAAAGGATCAAAATTGATAAATTTTTAAATAATTAAAAAACTAAATCAATAAATATATAATTAAAGGATCAAATCTGATAAAATTTAAAAAAAGGACTATTTATAAGAGTATAATTAAAGTCCCTTATAAATCGGTAAGTGTGCGTCAAGCCCGTTAAATAAGGTACCTATCATTATTAATACTCGAGGCCCGAGGGACAGTTTGTCTGGTAGATTTCTGTACATTTTTTGTTCACATGGTTTCAAGAATCAACAGTTTTTTGTCTTATTACTCTTCCATTTAAAAATAATAATATATATATATATATATGTAGTTTGTTACAAAGATATTCCCTCCGTCTCATTTTATGTGGTAATATTTGATCGGGCACAGAGTTTAAGAAATAAATGAAGATTTTGAAATATTTACCAAATTGCCCTTTAAAAAATAGACTCACTTTTATCTCTCCTCATAAATGTATTGGAGTACTATTTTTAAGATTAAATGGGACCAACAAGGATAAAAGAGCAATTGTACATTTAAATATTTACTATATTAGGAAATGTGACATTTTTTTTGGAACTGACCAAAAAGGAAATGGTGCCACATAAAATGAGACAGAGGGAGTAATTTCAAAATTAAATGACATTTTGATATGTTTGACATGATTTTATTTAAGAATATAGAATTGAATTTATTTTTCCCTTAAATTCCGTGTTAAGTCGAATAAGATTATTTTTTCTTAAATGAAGAGAATATTATATTTTATTCCTCCGCTTCTATCTTTTTGCTTCCTTGATCCCGACTCACAACTATAAAAAAGTAAAAAGTATTTTCTATTTGAACAATACCCTCTAGTTAAGAGTCAATAATTATGTAATCAAAATAACTTCTTAAAAATCATAGTTATATTTAAGTACTTTTACGGTTTGTGTTTTTCGGACACGTGTGTTGACGAGAATCTTGTGCAAATCAGTTCTCTATAAGTGTCAAATATACCCCTATACTATTAGAAATAGTTTAAATATACCCCTCATTATACTTTCGGTTCATATATACCCTTATTGTTATACTTTGAAACAAATATACCCCTAATTTTAACGGAATGACACTTGTCCACTTAGGAATCAAACAACCCATTCTCAATTTTAAATACCCAATTCCTTTTAGAAACCCACCCATTTAAATACCCAATTTGAACCAAATCCATTTCATAATCATCTTTTCTAACTAAAACTTTCATTAAAATGAGCATTCAACCACGAAAGTTCCAACACTCAATTTTGTCACATATATGCCTCTTGCTTGCTGTGATGACAAAATCCATAAGCATGACTTAATCTTTTTATTAGATCTACTAATTGTTGGAGTATTTGGTGGTTCATGAACCACAGTGATGAAAACAAACAACTCCAATGAAACAACATAATACCTTTAATTAAGTTCAGTTTCTCCTATTGCCCAATATGTCTAATTCATATTGACTCAATGCTTGAAATGTTTTAAGGACCAGCTCAATCAAACTTAAAATTTTAAGTTCTAACTTGCAACAATTACCGTTTTAATCTTTTAAGAGCTGGAATAACTTCAAAGACAGGAGGTTCTATAAGAAATATTTTACGTTAGGTGGAAAAACAATGACCGATCACATTGTGGTCTTGTAGTGATTAAGTGTTGATTTTAATGAAAAACTTAATTGGAGAAGATGACTATGAAAACAAGTTGGGAATAGATAAAATAGTTGGTTTTTAAAAGAAATTGGATATTTTAAATTGGGGGTGAGCTATTTGATTCTTGAGTTGACATGTGTCTCTCCATTAAAATTAAGGATATATTTGTGCCAAAGTATAATGGCATGGGAATATATGAACAAAAGTATAACAAGGATAGATCTAAACTATTTCCAATAGTACATGGGTATATTTGACCCTTTTCCGTTTATTTTTTTATCTGATGGTGAAAACGAAGATATTTGAAAATAAGGTATTATTCAAGTTTTAAAATTTTAAAAAGTACTTAATAAATTTGATTAGTTGAGATCAAATTTTTACTTGAAGATGATTAAGTTAACTAGGGGTTAAATATAGAGTAATTTTAGGAATAGCACATATAAAAAATATATTAGCGTTTTATAGTTACAGATTTGCTATTTGCGCTTCATAGCAAATATAATTTGCTATTTGCGTTTCATAGTAAACTATTTATAAATCACAACGATTTGTATAAATCGCAGCGATTTGTATAAATCAGACGTCTGTGTCTATGCAAATTGATTTTGTATATGCATTATGTTCTTTGTGTTAAGCTAGAGTGGCGAGCGAGATTAGGAGAGAGAAAAGAGAGGCGAGTGATAGAGGGCAGAGAGTGGATAGAGGTTAATTGTATATATGTATATCAGTTAGATAATTGTATATATATAACTACTATGTATATATATCAATGATTGTGTTTGTACATTTGCATAAAATTTAAATTTGTATACAATTGAATCGAGTTAATATACAATTAAATCGAGTTAAAACATTTGTATTTGTATAACAAATCTCTCCCTCGCTTTATACAAACACAAATTATACATTGTATTTGTATAATTTGTGTTTGTATAAAGCAAAAGAGGGAGAAAAACAAAAGAGAACTGGGCAAGAGAAGATTTGTATTAATAATTTTTAAGTGTATAGGACAGAGAGATATGTATTTGTATTTGTATATACAATCTCTCTCGCTTTATACAAACACAAACACAATTTATACATTTGTGTTTGTATAAAAGTGAGAGAGACGAGGGAGAGAATTGAGAGTGGTGAGCGAGATTCGGGGGAGAGAGGTGAGAATGGCAAATTGACAATGTGTTTGCTACGAAATAGAATTAAATGAAACTGTAGCTATAACATTAATTTTGAATTAATAATTTGCTATAATGCACCATTTTCCCTGAAATATATATTTATTTGTCTTAATTATGTGATTTTTTAAAATCTATTTCAAAAAAATATATTTTATAATAATATAATATATGAACGTGTATTTTAATTTAATCTTAATTGATATTTATATCCTCTAACTTTGACTCATCATGATTTTAGAACTTTTAAGGCTGGATTTGTGTTTTTGGTCCATCTTGATTTAAGATGATAAGGCCCAATTTCAAGGCAAAAATGCGGGCCGCGAAAAAACATAATAATACGTTGCCACAAGGAATTGAACCCAAGCACCATGTAGAGTGATGCATTCCCTTACCCATTGAAGCTTATAATTGTAAAAATATATATTGATTTAGTACCAAGTTAAAGCGAAATAATCAGCCTTAATGATACCAATACATTATATGATACTGGTTTAGTTCAGTTAAGCAAAATTTATCAGCCTTAATGATACCAATACAATATATGATATTGATTTAGTATTAGTTAGGCGAAAATTATCAACTTTAATAAATGGGGGAGGGGGGTATGGACTGTAATTATTTATGAGGGAATAAGAATTTCAGGAATTACTTTGAGTTTGAATATTGACTTGTAATTATATTGGATTTTATGGCCTATTTATGTAGATTCCCCAGACCAAAAGTTATGTGACAAGCATAGATAAATTAATCAAGCTTTGCTAAGGAGTGGTTTGCATGTTTACAAGCTGACTAAGAAAAACCTATATCTAACAATAGCCAATAGGATTCAAGTGTCTTATGGTTTCTTCTTAAGATCACTTAATATCTGAAAAATTAAAGCTCATAATTTATTAACGATTAGACCTTTCCTTTTTTTTTTTTTTGATTATATGTTAACAAAAATTATTATTAAGACAAAATAAACTATCAAATTTAGAAGCCCACGTTGTTCGTAGTTCAAGCCCATTTCCAAAAATTGATGCTACCACAACCCATTAGCTAATTATTATATAACTAAGATAATATTTAGTATTTATTTATGTTTCATAACTTTAGTTTAAATTAATTATAAAAAGTTGTTATTGTTTAAGAAAATGGCTATAAGTCGGGTCCTACGTTTTGTATCAAAACGTGTAGAATCTTTTTCTACTTTTATACAAATCAACACACTTTCTCTCTTATCACACCCACTTATTTTGCTCCTAAAAGCTCTCAGTTTCCCCCAAATCACTCAACCGAATCAAAATTTAAAAATTTCATCCATCCCTCCTCCATCTTTTTGGTTGGGTTTAACTCAAGTTTTTGAAAAATTTGCAGATTCCACTGCAAATCTAGTGTAAGAACATTTAAAGAGCTCAACATCAAAATTCATAGACATCACGTCAAGCGTCTATGGTACGACTTCTCCCAACTAGTATTACCTAGACACTCACAGACAAACTAGGTTAATGTGGATCAAAATACGATGAAAAGACTATATAGCATGGGCTAACAAGAAATAGAAGATTTTGAGATATAAGTTATAACTTTTTGTTTTCATCTATTTTATCTGTAAATGTATAATATAATTGAAGATTTTGAGGTATAACCTTACTTTTTTTATCGGTATATATTTAATTTATTTGTATAGGAGATAACAATTGAGTTGCAATTTAAATTATTTGTATATATTACATAATTAACCTTGTATGGTTATACAACTACATTTATCAATTCTTCTCTCTCTATATATTTCATTATTTTAAGACATTTGTATAATTATAACAATTTTACAATATAAGTGTTGTAGTTACACCATCCTCACATGTTTGTATAATGAAATATGTTTTTTTTTTAAAAAAAATTTCGGTCAGTGGACCGGATTTATTTGTATATATCTTATTTAACTGTTCACATATACATTTTCTTAAATAGTTTAATGATTCGCGTAACTTATACAATTATTTATATTAATATTATTTATTTAGGAAATAATTTCTGATTAGAAAATCAACACCGATAATTGATCTAGGACCTGACCTCGACACTCGAATTAGGACAAGCCCCGATGACCGTTCCAAAATCCGACCCTAAGATCTAACTCAGGAACTGACCAAGACTTTCGACCCAGGACTTGACCTAGAAAATTATTTTTCAAAAACAATCGTTTTTGAAAAATTTCATTTTGACGGGGTAGGGGGTGACAGTTGGGAGGAGTAATTTCCTTAGATAGTCACCCATGTTTGGGAAATTACCTAGTAATATCACTTATATTTGTTTTAGGACTACAATATCACCCAACTTTGCATATTGTCCTCAAAATATACTTGACACAAAAAAAAATCATTTATCTCCTAATGGGATGCCATGTCACATTATTCCTTTTTTATTATTAATAATTTTTTAAAAGTTTTTTAGACAACTCATATATTATACCTAGTAAAAAAAATTAAAAAGCACCAAAATTTTGTACGCAAATCCAATTTGTTTTTTAAAATATACTGCAAAAATTATCTGGATTAAGTTATGTAATTATTTTTGTATTAACCTAATTGAGGCTTTATAAGTATCCGGTTATAAATGCTACGCGTATAAAAACAAACTACCTAATACAAATTATATATATTTTATTTTTGTCTTCACCTATATGGAACTTCTTTTTCTAATGTCTTTTACAATTATCCATGTTTACGTCCAGATCAGATTAATTAAAATATACTTTATGTCTTCATCTTTATGACACAAAAACATAAAACACACATAGACACACTTTATTCTCAATCACATATCCGAATCATAATTTAATTTATTTTTTTCAAACTATTAAACTTTAAAATTTATATAATTTATATATATTTAATGAATTTTTATTATAAAATTGAAATTTGAATCAATATTATTAAGTTTGATCGAATTCGTAATCGAAGTCTTAGCTCTGTCCATGCTCACACATAGAGCTACAATATTTTTCTTCTCACCTCTATAAAACAGTTCCTTTTAATTTTTAATGACATATGTATACTTTTTCTCTTTTAATTTCAGTAAAGAAATTTAAATCTCGAAAGTCAGATGAATTATTTTTTAATTGTAGTTTTTATATATGTCTACTGAAAATTTTAAATTATTAATTCACTACTTATATTTATATATATATATATATATACTAATAGACAATTATTCGTATTTGGATTTGCCTCCGAATCCCCCAAAACTACGGTAGAAAATTTTGGCGCTATGTAATTTTTTTTATGGGGTATAATCTATGGGTTGTCTAAATAAAATTTAAAAAATTATTAATAATAAAAAAGGAATAATGTGACATAGCATCTCATTAGGAGAGAGATGAATCTTTTTTTGTGCCAAGTATATTTTGAAGAAAATATGTAAAGTTGGGTGATATTTTTGTCCTAAAACAAACATAAGTGATATTACTAGGTAATTTCCCAAACATGAGTGACTATCTAGGGAAATTACTCCAGTTGGGAGTGGAGGTGGCCTTGGTGGGGTAGGGGAGTGGCATAAAAAATGAAAAAAAAAATTAAATTTGAAATATTTTTCAAAAGCAATTTTTTTTTGTGGGGTAGGGGTTGAGTGAGGTAAAAAAAAATCTTAAATATATTTGAAATTTTGAATAAAAATATATTTGAAATTTTTCAGCGACTCGCCGAAAGAACTCGGCGACTCGCCAAAAGAACTCGGCGACTCGCCAAAAGTCTTCTTGATCGCCCTTTGTCGCACCCCTGAACCATTCTTACACTATAACTTTTGGCAGGCTAACCCAGTTCATCGAAGCAATTCGGTAACCCACCAACTATTTCGACAAGTCTGTCTGCGCCTAATTCTCTGTATGTTCGTTTGGATATTTCCTAACTTCTGCTCGAGGTTTTGCAGACATGACTAGATCAAAAGCTACTGAAAGAATAATACCAACCTAAGAGAAGACTAATGGGATTACGATAACTGAGGATGCAACTATATCCAAAGGAAAAGCTACGAAAGATCCCACAACGGGTGGGAAAGGCAAAGGCAAGAGGTCCACTTCTACAATGAAGACCACTATCAGAGATCCTAATGTTCCTTCAGGGGCCCAAGGATTCTGTGCGGCTGTGCATGTCTTTCTGGAGGACTCGCACGTGACCGCCCCTAGTGGATCTGGCACTTCCATTCCTCCTGAGGTGATCCCGAGTACTGAGACCTGAAACCAGACAGATGGATTGGGTACTGATGCCCAGACAGATGGAGCGACTGCGTAGACAAGATCCCCTCTTTACCTCCATCTCTGTCTTACTTTTTTCATTTTCAGATATTTTCATTCGCATTTGATGACAAATGATTTTTGTTTGTGGTGGGGTAAGGCCCACCTTTGTGCATATTAGTTTTGTTTATATATTGGGCTTTGAGATTAAATTCATATTATACACTGCTTTTTGTGGAAGGTTTGAGCTTGTGGCTCCTTGCTTTTAATTGTAAATGATTTTTTACCCTTCCAAATTTTTTTTGCCACCTCTTGTATGTGTTGAATGTGCTGTTCTTTTGCAAATTCGAGTATCAATTTTGATCAATACCGAAGACTTGAATAATGCTCATAATCGAACAAACATAAATGTGCGGCTACGATGAGGCCAAGTGAAGTTGCATAGGCAATATGCGAACTCTTTGCATCTCGTTGTGACTAGCCAATTATCGAATCGAGTCTCTTGTGATGATCGTTGCACACTAGCGAAAGTGTGGAGTCTTGTTTGACCTTGGTGCCAATGCCTTGTGTGATGAGCTTATTGTGAACCTTGCATGATAACACCTAAAATTTGCCCCGTTGGTCCAGTCGACTAAGTAAGGCTATCTCTTGATATGATCTTAGGCAACTTCGAAGAGTTTGAGACAATTTGACATATACCTCTTTTGTGGCCTACCTTGTGAGTGTGTGAACCCCTTTTGAACACCCCTTGAGCCTTACCTTTCTTTGGAAGAAACTTGATGAAAACATGACCTTCCTTAATCAACTACCTATAATCCTCTTGATTTGTGGTTGATTGAATAGCCAACTTAGGCCAAAAGCCTAAGTTGGGGGTGTGGTGAAAAGAGAAGGCAAGTCAAGAAGTGCAAGAAAAGTCTCCTTTAACCCATGATTTTGAGAAAAATGGAATCCTTCCATACAAAAAAAGAAGAAGAGAGAGAAGAGAAAAGAAAAGAATGAAAAATAAGAAGTCATGGAATAAAGTACAAAAGAAATGGGGTTTTCGAATAATCCATGAAAAATGAATAATGGGATGACTTATGAGCACTAAAGAAAATGATGAAAGAAGAGGAAATGAAGTGTTGTGAGCACCACATTTCATGAGAATCAAAGTCACTGAGCCTAAATGACCATACCTTTGTACTCAGCCCTATTACAAGCCTTGAAAAGACCTTTTTGATCTTGAGTGAGCTGAAGCAAGTGTCGATTGGAAAATACGGGCAAACCTATGGGTGAAGTCATGCATTATGTTCATCTTTGTGAGTTTGAGCGTTGCATTTGATTCCGAAACTTTAAATTGTTGAACCATTGTGTGTGAATATGGAATCATTCTTTGTGAGAGGGCATTTGAATACTTTAGTTGAGCTTGAACTTGCATTTGTAGCAAGTATGGTGAGCTTGAGATTCTTTGATAATGGTATGTCCCAACTTGAAACTTTGAGTACACATTTGATCTTCGCATGAGTAAATTGAGTCTTGTGTGTGCATTCATGATTGAGTCTTGTGTAGCACTGTTCGAGACATCCTTTTTGAACTGCCAAACTTGAGTTTTACTTGAGGACAAACAAAAGTTTAAGTTGGGGGTGTTGATGAGTCCACAATTTGGACTCATTTAGGGATTCATTTTAATAGAATTAGTGTCCTTAAATGCATATTTTGTCACAATAACTGATGTAAATCCTTAAGTTTTAGATATTTGGAGTTTGAGGCAAAGCATGGATACTACTTGGCAAAAATGAACAAAACGGCTGAAAAGACGAAGAAAAGAAGGCCTGAGGATCGCCTAATGCATTAGGCGAATCACCGAATGGCCTTAACCTCGCCCAAAGTAGCAGTGTGCTGATCCTTGAAGGAAAAGATCAAGTTGGTGATGAAAGGGAGCAGTCGGCGCGTTGCCGAATAGTTCCGCGAAGCAGTACTATATCGCCCAATGATCCAGAATGCGAAGATGCTGAAGGGAAAAACTGAAAGGCGATGAAGCAGACCAAAGGGCGGCTAACTGCACCGAGTGATCCTTCGCAGCACATTGTTTTGACAACTGTAAATACTAGTTTGAATTTTTATATTAGTACGATTTTTGAGAGACAACATTTTATTTTCCAAGTTTTCAAGTAGAGAACATTTTTTGCTTAACTTTTGAAGATTTGAAGATTTCCAATTCCAAGAAATTGGAAGTGGGTGTTGAAGATTCTTCATCCTAGACTCGTTAGAAGTGAATATAAATCATACCCAGTTGATGTTACTTCGATTTGGTATCATTTTCTTCCTTTTTTCTATGTCTAGGTAAAACCCCAATTCTTAGGCTGTGATTTTGTGAATATGGGTTAAATTTCCTGTTGGGTATTGCTTATTGTGAATCTATTTGCTGTTTAAATGTGATTTCGTTTAGTAGTTGTGTTGGAACTTAATGGGATTGTAGTTGCAAATACGATTTCATCTTAGTGTTTTTGGCTTGCTCGAGAGAAATGTTTTATAACTAAGACTACTAAATCGATAGCCGGTGGTTATTGGGTCGTCGTGGGTTCAGCTCGAGAGAGTGAATCCTAGGACTTTTACCATATATTCAGCTCGAGAGAGTGAATGGGCTAAGGCGGAGCCTGTGCTTAAAAACGGCAACTCGGTGTTCGAGAGAAATCGAGTTGATTCGGGGTAAGTTGCTCGAGAGAGAATTTACCCCAACTAAAGTCTAGCCTAGTTACAAATGTTCAGCAATTGACTATCAATAGCATTTACCCGATTATGTAGTTTATCCCATATTCCTATCACATCCCAAGAATCCCGTCTCTCTAATTCACATCTTCTTATTTTTGCTGTTTTTGTTCATTAATTGAATACAAACCCCCTATTGATAATTGACATTTGTGTCAACCCCTTTATTTATTATGTTCTTACTCGATAATGTTTTTAGCTATGGTTAACTCTAGCATATTTGCACTTAACTCTTAATTCTCAGAAACCTCTCCCTTGGGACTCGACCCCAACCTATTTGATTGGGTTAAGTTACTATTGTACCATCGTAGACACTTGAATTGGAAGTTGTTTCTTGATAATGCAAACATCATATTTTCACCCTAAAAGATAGTATGAAAGCCGAGATTATGAGCAGTAATAGTAAATAGTACCCCTTAAGTTAAGAGAATAGTATGCAGAGGTTCAGTAATCTAAGGAAAGGAGATAGTGATGGGGAAAATATGTTATTTCAATCATGCACCCAATTAGTTATAAATGATGAGTTCCTTTATGAGTCAAATAAGGAATAATAATATTATAGAGAGTTCTCGATAGAAGGAAGAGGAATAGTCACTAGTCCGCATGAGATAAAGTATACTTTTAACCAAAATAGAGTTAATGTCTATGTGACATCATGTTAGAGGAGACTAAGTGTAGGTGTTGAATAGAAGAATAGAGTATTCATGAAGTGATATATCTAAACTAGGCTTATGATTTGTTTAAGAGAGTCATGATGTTCAGAAGTTTATAGAACTGATTAAGTAATGAGGTATTATAAGTGGAAAAATAGTACTTAAGTTGTAAAAAAAGGAATGTAGACCAACTTAGAGATGATGGAATAAGTCCATAATTTTCAAGTGTCACCTTTAGACCTAAGGGGGAGATGACGAGATGAGAAATCAAGTCACGTGTTCGAGAATAAGATAGTAATGAGTTCCAAATAGTATGAGAGATATCTTTTCGGAGGTTTCTTTAGTAATGGAGTGATGGTAGAAAGAGATGGTTAAAGATCCTATCGTGATAATGATGGTGTGATATTTCCGTCTAAGGTTATAAATGAGGAGGAAAAGGAGGATGAGGTTTTACTATGAGAAATAGTCAAATGAGATCCCTTAGTTGGTTCCGAGTAGTGATGTGAGAAATTCTAGTTGGTATGGCAGAGACGATAAGAGAATGAGAATTTCTTAAGAATATGGTTAGTAGGAGTCTATGGAGTTTTTAGAGTACTAAGCTTGAATATAGTAAGAGCATACCATTAGACTCAGACCTTAGTAAGAGTAACCCCATTCCATACCCAGTCCAGTAGTCATTCGAGGACGAATGATCCCATTGGGGGAGATATTGCAACAACCCAAAAAAATTTTGAGCTAAGACTTGAACCATCTTTCGTAGTGAGTAAGTTTTTACCAAGGAATTTGATTTTTTATTAAATGTTAAGGTCACTAGATGTAGCACCTTGAGTTCCAAAAAGAACTAAAGAGAGTTCATTCAAGTCATTCCTAAGTTCTTTTAAGTTTTGAGTCAACTTCAAATGGTGATAACCTTCAGTACAAAATGAGTTAGGTGGTCATACGATATCAAATGAAAGGTCTTTGAATTATCTTTCCAATGCCATCAAATTTTCTAATTTTCAAGCTCGTATGAGTGAGATATACCCTTTTTAAGTCACCATGTCCAATTAATGAAAGTTACACGAAAATAGTGAGGGATATTTTTGGCCTTTTCCTTACCCAATCAGATTTAATTCATTTTTAGTAGGGTTTTAGGGGTCTAAACAGGTTAGATTCAGTTTTATAATCCAAATATATGCCTAGGGCTTTAGTTGAGAGTTCAAGAAGAGAAAATAAGATAAAAGGGGAGTAAAAAGGAAATGATCAAGGTGTTTGTCGAGATTTTTGAGAGTTGTTGCAGATTTTTGCTATGGGTTTGATCCCTAAGAGGTATGTAAGTTTCCATAGTATAGGGTACTTCCAACCACACGCCAAACATGATTTTCATATTCAAATTCGTACATAAAGATTGAAAAATTTAAGTTCTTGATAAGTGTTCTTGAAGTTTCATTCTAAATCTTGTTTTGTTGGGGTTTTGATAAATTCTTGAGATGAAAATGAGTGTTGTATTGAGTAGATTAGAGTGTACGTATGTTGAGTAATCGAATCCAAGTGATTGGGAAAGAAACCATTCGGTTCTTGTGAGTTAGGGTGAGAAAACGAGCAAAAAAAGTCGTCGGGGTTTTCTGTGTTGGGGTCTAGCGCCCTATGCCAGACAGTGCGCCCAAACCAAACCTCTGTAGTTCAAGTGCTGGCACCCTACGCCACTCAGTGTGCCAGGGTTGCCTGCCCCCGCCCCTTGTCCGTCGTTTTGCCCGTCTGAGTTCTTTAAAAGGGTTCCTTCAATCCATATCGATTCTAAACACTCTGAACTACTTCTAAACACCTAGAAATCATTCATAACATAAATCATAACCTTGAATTCATAATTCAAATTCAAGGTAGAGTTAAGATATAAGTGTTGAGAATTCTTTCAAACATTTTGAGAATGTCCGTTCGAGTCTTTTTTAGGAGTCTTCTGCAATTTCTAATAACTTGTTTCAAGACTCGAGTGAGTGAGTATGATAATGAGGAGAATGTATTCATGAGTCTACTTTATCATCATGAGATCCTTCATATCATGAAACATAACTCTTGAATTCATAATTCACATTCAAGAGAGAGTTAAGAGTAGAGTTCAAGAAAGTCTTTGAGTTCAGTTGTGAATCCTTTGAGATCAACTATCGATTTGAACTAAGTTTTGAGGAAGTTAGTATGAGAATGATAAAATTTGTATGCATGAGCTCCGTAATGTTCTTTAGACCATTGAGTCGAGTCGTTCATGCTCATAAATTCTGCATGAACTCCATACATTGAGTGTCTTCGAGAGGGGTAACATCTTCAAGTTCCAAGTCTTTGAGCATTGAGTTCCTAATCCTTTTTAGATTATATTCCTACTTATGGAACGACTACATGTTACCCATGAAGCCCTTGAGTTGTGTTGTTCATGTCCATAATTTCGCATGAACCCTATGAGTCGAATAGTCTAGAGATGAGTAGTATCATTGAGTCCTAAGTTCTGAGTACTGAGGTTCTTTATTTCTATTAAGATCCCTGAGTTGAATCGTTCATGTTCATAATTCAACATGAACCCTATGATTTGATTTATAAATTTTAAAAAAGTTTTTTAAAGCCAACACATGAGTTCTTAAACCGAGTTTTGAGAAAGTAAAGATTAGTTTTGATAAAGGAGTTTTCTAAAACATGATTAATATGATAATCGAGTATGCCATCATGTATGAGCAGTATGGTATCTAGATATACCATCAATGTTTATGCATTATGACTTCCCGAGTCATCAATGATCATATTATAATATGATTTTGAAATGTTTTTGAGAAAGAGCAGAGTTGAGTTAATTTTCTTTAGAATGATATATGGGAATTAAGTATACCCAAGAGTAAATGTTTTTCACATTTAAACAAGAGAGGAAACATCGATTTCCAAAAGAGTTTTTGATCTAGTTTTGGAGTAATAATCTCAAACCACAGAAAGAGTTATGTTTCTTTTAAACACATGAGCTAGTTATATTTTGGGAGTAGTATTGAACACTGATATAGGGACAAGTTTGAGTACAAATAATTCAAAGCTTGCATAAACCGTGTAGCCATCATGGGTAGAAAATGGTCATGCATTTTAGATGATTTCTTAATGCTTTTAGCATAGACTAGTGAATCCACTTAGTGAGTAGGATTTATACCCCGACAAAGTATATGGCCCTGGCTGCGTGCGACAAGACGATGTATCATCACATAGCTCATAATGATGGTAGTCGATTAGAGAAACTCCCACATAGATATTTTGTATTCTTATATACACAGAGTTTACTTTATATTTTCATATACAAGAAGATTTTAGCTTGTATCCTTGCATACAAAATGAGTTACTATTGAAATTTTCAATACATTGAGTTGTTTTCTACTGTTTTAAAAGCTTTCCATATATTGTATCTGTATTGTTGCTTTATATTAAGTTGAGTATCCATAATTGAGTATCTAGAGTTGAGTACTCATAGTCGAGTATCTTATTATCGAGTTGAGCCTTATTTCACTGAGTTGAATATCTTATCATTGAGTTGAGCCTATTTTCTCTGAGTTGAATTGAACTATGTTTCTTTGAGTTGAGTTGAGTTGAGTATGTTTCTATTCTACCAGTTCAAGCTTATGTTTATGTTTTAGAATTCCCCTTACATGCTCGTACACTTAATTTATTGAGCCATTTGACCTGTATCGTTTCATGATGCAGATACATGTACTTATATCATCAACAGGCGATTCGTTGATACTGCATGCAATTCAAGTTAGCTATGGTGAGCCTCTTTGCTTCCGAAGGGTTCCACTTGTACTTTCAGTTATATCAATTGTTAGGATGTCGTGGGTCTTATCCCGACTTCCATCTTTGTCAGTTAGAGGCTTTATAGATAAACAATAGAGTTTCAGAAGTTTGTTAATTTATTTTGTTAAATGTTTTAAAGACTTAAATTGTCTATTTTATGGCGAGTTGAATATATTATTTTTGTTCAATTTTTAAGCTTTTGTATGCTTAAGTTAGTCTTTCGCTTTTAGTCAGCCAGGATGAGGGTTTGCTTGGGGATCAACAATGGTTCTCGAGTGCCGGCCACGTCCAGGGTGTAGTCTCGGGTCTTGACAAACTTGGTATCAGAGCATAGAGTTCAAGTGTCCTAGAGTGTCTATGAAGCCGTGTCAGTAGGGTTTTGTTTATGGTTGTGAGGGCCCCACTTCTATAAATGAGGGACTAAAGATATTTAAGAAAAGTTTCCTTTCTTTCATACTCTTAATCGTGCAATAGAGCTATGACATAGAGATTTATTCATACTCATGCATTTCTCAGATTCATTCGACTGCCCCCCATACTAGTGGTGGTTGAAAAGCAAAGTCCGTTCTTTATCAAAGAGTTGCTTTCAGTAAGAGTCTTGAGCAAGTCATGAGACTCTAGAAGGGCTTGAGATAAGCCCATGAGTGAGTTAAGTGTTGAGTTTCAGAGAAATGCATTCATGTTCATATGAATCGTGCGTTCAAGCTAAAAGTGAGATGTACTTTCTTCTTTATGCCTTGTTTCAGCTGAGATCCTTATGAGGAAGTATGTTTAGAGCTTGTGTAGTATTTTCACTCTAAAAGATAGTATGAATGCCAAGATTATGAGCAGTAGTAGTAAAGAGTGCCTCTTAAGTTAAGAGAATAGTATGCAGATGTTTAGTAATCTAAGGAAATGAGATAGTGATGTGCTAGATATGTTATTTCAATCATGCACCCAGTTAATATTAATAATGAGTTTATTTATGAGTCAAATAAGGAATAACAATATTGTAGAGAGTTCTCGATAGAAGAAAGAGGAATAATCACTAGTCCGCATGAGATAAAGTATATTTTTAACCATAATATAGTTGATGTCGATGTGACATCATGTTAGAGGAGACTAAGTGCAGGTGTTGAATAGAAGAGCAGAGTATTCATGAAGTGATAAATCTAAACTAGGCTTATGATTTGTTTGAGAGAGTCATGATGTTCAGAAAGTTATAAAACTGATTAAGTAATGAGGTATTATAAGTGGAAAAATAGTACTTAAGTTGTAAAAAGGGAATGTAGACCAACTTAGAGATGATGGAATATGTCCATAACTTTCAAGTGTCACCTTTAGACCTAAGGGGGAGATGACGTGATGAGAAATCAAGTCATGTGTTCGAGAATAAGATAGTAATGAGTTCCAAATAGTATGAGAGATATCTTTTTGGAGGTTTCTTTAGTAATGGAGTGATGGTAGAAAGAGAAGGTTAAGATCCTATCGTGATAATGATGGTGTGATATTTCCGTCTAAGGTTATAAATGAGGAGGAAGAGGAGGATGAGGTTTTACTATGAGAAATAGTCAAATGAGATCCCTTAGTTGGTTCCGAGTAGTGATGTGAGAAATTCTAGTTAGTATGTAGAGATGATGAGAGAATGAGAACTTCTTAAGAATCTGGTTAGTAGGAGTCCATGGAGTTGTTAGAGTACTAAGCTTGAATATAGTAAGTGCATACCATTAGACTCAGACCTTAGTAAGAGTAACCCCATTCCATACCCAGTCCATTCGTCATTCGAGGATAAATGATCCCAAGGGAAGATATTGTAACACCCCAGAATTTTTTTGATCTTAAACTTAAACCATCCTTCATAGTGAGAATGTTTTTACCAAGGAATTTAAATTTTTAGTAAGTGTTAAGGTCACTAGATGTAGCACCTTGAGTACCAAAAAGAACTAAAGAGAGTTCATTCAAGTTATTCCTAAGTTCTTCTAAGTTTTGAGTCAACTTCAAATGGTCATAACCTTCAATACATGATGAGTTAGGTGACCCATAAGATATCAAATGAAAGGTATTTGAATTATATTTCCAACGCCACCGAGTTTTATAATTTTCAAGCTCGTATGAGTGAGCTATGCCATTTTTAAATCAACCTTTCCAATTAATGAAAGTTACCTGAAAATAGTGAGGGGTATTTTGGTCTTTTTCTTACCCAATCAGATTTAATGCTGTTTTAGTAAGGTTTTAGGGGTCCAAATGGATTAGGTTCAGTTTTATAATCCTAATAAACACCTAGGGTTTTAGTTGAGAGTTCAAGAAGAGAAAAGAAGAGGAAAGGATCAAGGAGTTCGTCAAGATTCTTGAGAGTTGTTGCAAATTTTCGCCCTGGGTTTGATCCCTAAGAGGTATGTAAGTTTCCATAGTGTTGGTTTCGTTCACCCACACACCAAACATGATTTTCATAATCAAATTCGTCCATAAAGATTGATAGATTTAAATTCTTGAGTTCTTGAAGTTTCATGCTAAATCTTGTTTTGTTGGGGCTTTGATGAATTCTTGAGATGAAAGTGAGTGTTTTGAGGATTGTATTGAGTAGATTAGAGTGTACTTATGTTGAGTAATCGAATCCAAGTGATTGGGAAAGAAACTATTCGATTCTTGCGAGTTAGGATGAGAAAACGAGCAAAGAAAGTCGTCGGGGTTTTCTGGGTTGGGGCCTAGCGCCCTGCGCTAGACAGTGCGCCCTAACCACACCTTTGTAGTTCAAGGGCTGACGTCCTATGCCACTCAGTGTGCCAGGGTCGCCTTCCCCCTCCCCTTCTCCATCGTTTTCCCCGTCTGAGTTTTTTAAAAGGGTTCCTTCAATCTCTATAGATTCTAAACACTCTACACTACTTCTAAATACCTAGAAATCATTCATAACATGAATCATAACCTTGAATTCATAATTCAAATTCAAGGTAGAGTTAAAATTTAGGTGTTGAGAATTCTTTCGAACAATTTGGGAAAGTCCCTTCGAGTCTTTTTGAGGAGTCTTCTACAATTTCCAATAACTTGTTTCAAGACCCGAGCAAGTGAGTATGAGATTGAGGAGAATGTATTCATGAGTCTACTTTATCATCAAGAGATTCTTCGTTAGGGCTGGGCATAATATGGTTAAAACTGAAAAAACCGGCCGAACCATTTGTTTTAAATTTCGGTTTCATTTTTTCGGTTATTTCAGTTTTGATTTTCAATATTTCAGTTTTTCGGTTTGGTTTTCGGTTTTTAGCTTAAAAAAATTGATCAACATAAATTTTATATATATATATATATATATATATATATATATATATTCTTTACCCCGTTCATTTAATCTCAGCCCATGCTCATTGCCCAGCCGACCCATAGCTGATAGTCTACAACCTTAATTAAAATACTGATTTCAGCCCATGCCCAGCCCAAATTTCAATCAGAATTCAGAAATCCCTAAATTGATTTCCCTAACACAGACAAACTCTCATCTCTCAACTCTCGTCTCAGTTACGACTTACGTACGCCGCAGCTACGAGCTCGTCTCTCAACTCTCATCAGTCACCTCTTATCTCTCGTGCTCGCGACTCGAAAGTTGAAGGTCAGTGCTCACTGTCCATGAGAAGTTATTTTGAAAAAGAAATGTAAGAACTTAAAATAGATGTATCCGGAATTTAAAATTTTCAGTGTAATGCTTCTTTTGCTAATGACATTGATGTAATATTGGAGTTTTTGGAATACCTGCAGTTTTAAGAGACAAATGGTCATACCCAACAAACTGTCTTTTACTAGTGCAGTAGTGGCCAATGAGAAGTATTTGACTTGCTCAAGGAGAAGCCTCTGTTTTGACCTCTCCAACAGTTCTCTGACCCTTATAACCACATTATCCATGTCATGAAAGAAGGTTATCTTGCTCTCCAGCTTGTTTAATTGCCAAGAAACAACTTGAATGGTTGAGAGTTGAGACTTGGTGAAACAGATTAAGGCTAAGAAAACCAGATTTTGATCAGTTTACTATCAAGCCAGCAGAAAATTATCCAGATGCACAGCCCACGTTAATTAAATTTGGTTAAACCAAAAATCAAACCGAAATTGTAATAACCGAACCGAACCGAATTTATTTCAGTTTGGTTTGGTTTCATATTTTTGCCAAACCAAATCGAAATTTACAAACTGAACTAAACCGACCGAACGCCCAGCCCTATCCTTCGTATCATGAACCATAACTCTTGAATTCATAATTCACATTCAAGAGAGAGTTAAGAGTAGAGTTCAAGAAAGTCTTTGAGTTCAATTGTGAATCCTTTGAGATCAACTATCGATTTGAACTAAGTTTTGAGGAAGTAAGTATGAGAATGAGAAGAGTCGCATGCATGAACTCCATAATGTTCTTTAGACCCTTGAGTCGAGTCATTCATGCTCATAAATTCCACATGAACTCCATACATTGAGTGTCTTCGAGAGGAGTAGCATCTTCGAGTTCTAAGTCTTTGAGCATTGAGTTCCTAATCCTTTTGAAATTATATTCCTACTTATGGGACTACTACATGTTACCCATGAAACCCTTGAGTTGAGTTGTTCATGTCCATAATTTCGCATGAACCCTATGAGTCGAGTAGTCTAGAGATGAGTAGTATCATTGAGTCATGAGTACGAAGGTTCTTTATTTCTATTAAGATCCATGAGTTAAGTCGTTCATGTTCATAATTCCATATGAACCCAATGATTTGAGTTATAAATTTTTTAAAAAAGCTTTTTAAAGCCAACACTTAAGTTCTTAAACTGAGTTTTGAGAAAGTAAAGATGAGTTTTGAGAAAGGAGTTTTCTAAAACATGATTTGTATGACAATCGAGTATGTCATCAATGTATGAGCAGTATGGTATCTAGATACTATCAATGTTTATGCAGTATGACTTCTTGAGTCATCAATGATCATATTATAATATGATTTTGAAATGTTTTTGAGAAAGAGCAGAGTTGAGTTCATTTTCTTTAGAATGATATATGGGAACTAAATATTCCCAAGAGTAAATGTTTTCACATTTAAACAAAAGAGGAAACACCGATTTCCAAAAGAGCTTTTGAGCTAGTTTTTGAGTAATAATTTCAAACCATAGAAAGAGTTATGTTTTTTTAAACACATGAGCTAGTTACATTTTGAGAGTAGTATTGAGCACCGATATGGGGACGAGTTTGAGTTAAGATAATTCAAAGTCTCCATAAACCGTGTAGTCAGCATGGGTAGAAAAGGGTCATACTTTTTAGATGATTTCTTAATGCTTTTAGCATAGACTAATGGATCCACCTAGTGAGTAGGTTCTATACCCCGACAAAGTATAGGATGGCCCTGGCAGCGTGCGGCAAGACTTTTTATCTTCACATAGCTCATAGTGATGGTTGTCGGTTAGAGAAACTCCCACAGTGATATTTTGTATTCTTATATACACAGAGTTTACTTTGTATTTTCATATACAAGCAAATTTTATCTTGTATCCTTGCACACAAACTGAGTTACTATTGCATTTTTCAATACATTTAGTTATTTTCTACTGTTTTAAAAGCTTTCCATATATTACATATGTATTGTTGCTTTATATTGAGTTGAATATCCAGAGTTGAGTATCCAAATTTGAGTACCCAGAGTCGAGTATCTTATTATTGAGTCGAGTCTTATTTCACTGAGTTGAAGATCTTATCATTGAATTGATCCCTATTTTCTCTGAGTTGAATTGAACTATGTTTCTTTGAGTTGAGTTAAGTTGAGTGAGTTGAGAAGAGGTAAGTATCTTTCTATTCCACCAGTTCAAGCTTATGTTTATGCTTTAGAATTCCCCTTACATGCTCGTACATTCCATATACTAAGCCATTTGGCCTGCATCGTTTCATGATGCAGATACATGTACTCAGGACGCGCTTCGTTGATACCACATGCAGTTCGAGTTTGCTATGGTGAGCCTCCTTGCTTCCGAAGGGTTCCACTTGTACTTTCAGTTATATCAGTTGTTAGGATGTCATGGGTCTTGTCCCGACTTCCATCTTTGTCAGTTAGAGGCTTCATAGATAGACAATAGAGTTTCAGAAGTCTGTTCATTTATTTTGGTAAATGTTTTAAAGACTTAAGTTGCCTATTTATGGCGAGTTGAATATAATATTTTTATTCAATTTTTAAGCTTTTGTATGCTTGAGTTAGTCTTCCGCTTGTAGTCATCCAGGATGAGGGTTCGCTTGGAGACCAATAATAGCTCTCGAGTGCCGGCCATGTCCAGGATGTAGGCTCGGATTGTGACAGATGGAGGAAGGAGTAAATTAGGGGTAATAACTGCTCCTTCCAACTTTTATGATATCTTCTTTATTTTGAAACATGCGAAATTTATATGATAAAACATTTTTGATTTTTCAAGATAACTTTTTATTATAGTCCTCATAATATTTGATAAAACATAAGTCCATTATACTATTTTTGGATGCCCAACAATATTTGTTTATTTTATGAAATTAATGTATAATTTTACATTTAGTTTCTAATTTATCCTTATCATTAATTATAGTTATTTTCCTATTGCATTTTTCAAGAAATTGTGTTTATTATATTTAAAGAGTGATATAGTAAAAGTACTCTTATATTTATAATTTCGTAAGAACTGTGCAAAATTAATAGTAAAAGAATATTATTGAACATAGGAAGTATTTAATTTTCAATTACTTGAAATATATGTTTTGATTCCTTTATCGTCAAATATAAAATAACAATACAAACTTAAGTAATTAAGTAGAGGAGTTCTCAATAATTATGACAAATAAATATTCACGAGGAAAGAAATTAAGAATACATATCTCAATCAATTAAAAGTTAAATATGTTTAATTAAATATTACGGGGACTAAAATTGAAACTTAGCAATAATTAAGAAGCCAAAAGTGCTAATACAACTTCTATTATTTTCAAGAATTTTAATTTTTTAAAACAATTCGACTTTTAATATTAATGTGATGTTTTTACAATATCACTAATATACATAAATTAAAATAATTTACCAATTCTAATTTACGTGATACTTTTTGCACTTTCAAAAGTCAAAACCTTTTAATTAACTATGAATTCAGATATGAATTTTTTAAATTTTGTTAAAAATAAAGTTTACATATTCAAACGAAGTAAAAATTATTATAACCCATAATAATTATTAATTTAAAATATTATGAAAAGATCGTAGTCAAGAAAATACTTGTTTGACTTTCGAAATTCAAAAAAATGCCACATAAATTCAGATGGAGGAAATAATTTTTTATATTCGATATACAATCAAATAATATATAAAATAAGGCGAACAAAATATTATTATTTTAAAAAAGTTATTACATAAGGGATAAGGAACGAAAAAAAGGAAGAGATGATCACCCGATTAAGAATTGAACCTTTATAAATAAAATAAAAGTTGAGATAATCAACTAATTAAGCTAGTAAGATTCCGACAAAGAAAATATTAGAAACTTGTAATAAAAGGTAAAAAAAAAAAACACAGCATTATTACGTTGATGATAAAGAGTGGAAATCTATGTCAAGCTATAAAAAGTCTATAACTAAAATCGACAAAGCCAATTTAGAAGCTAGCCAGCTGGCATTAATGTGTCCTGTAAACGTGGCACCCAATATTATTTCCCAGTTGGCATATAATTATATTTTTCTTTTCAATTAAGTTGGCCCCATTTTTATTTTTATATTCTCAAGTTGGTCCTTTTGACTTTTAATCCATTAGGACTATTTTATTCAAACACCACACGCTTTAGCTTACCTTAGCCTTAAGCTATTAAAAAAAACACAGCACAAATATTAAAGAGATGCTAAAAATAAATAAATCAATGTCAACGCATTTAATTTCTCCTACACCTTCCCCATGAAACCATATAAAAATTAAATAAAACATTTATGAAAATGAAAGTAACATAAATAGTGAACTATCCACCCAAAGAAGCATCGAATATAAGAGTGTATTTTTTTCCTAAGGGATATTTATAAATAATTTAATTTTAAAATTTTCATTATTTATTTAACTTGAGAATTATAACCACAATGTTATTTTAAAAATATTTTGTGCTCAATTATATATAAGATCATTTAGTAGAGCGTATAAAATTAGTGTTGAATAAGGTTTATTGCTAATGTTGAAAATATATTTTATCACGGTTTGATTTAGAGCATTAAAGACAATTCTATCTTTAATCATGCTTATTATATATTTTCTCCGTTTCTAAATACATGACATCCTTACTTCACAATACTTTTCATTTTAGAAGATTAAGACATGGAGTAATTAGTTATTTATTTCAACTTTCATCCTTAGTCATAAATATGTAGATATATTAATGTTATGCAAAAGAATAAAATATCAACTTGATAGAAGTAATAAATAAGAATAAGTTAGTCAAATTACCATCTACTAATGTTTTTCACAATTGTATGAGTAAGGGTAATATCATGATATGTTATGTATGTCGTCATACATAAACTGAAAATTCTATCAAATAAAAGGTTAAAACAATATCGTATCTAATATATCTTATCTATGGATAGTCATAGTTTGGATAGAAATCGATCCAAATTGAAAAATTAAACCAAATCAATAAAATAAATCGATTTTGTTTGAGTTTACGTTTTATATTACCAATATTATTTAGTTTAATTTTACTTTTGTTCAAAAAATTAAAAAAATAATCAAACCGACAAATTATATATACAAAATATATTTATAAATATTTTTAAATATCTTATAATATACATTTCATTGATAAAGTTTATTACTTTATTTATGAAAGTAGAAAAAATTTAAAAATAATATTTCAAAATTGTATATTTTTTATCACCCTACCGTATGTTTTAATTTTGATGAATGACCAATCCAATTCGATCTATAAACACCCTCTAATCCTACCAAACGATCTGTTACATAAATTGGAGCGGAGGGAGTAATAAGTACAATAACTAATATTCTTACTTTTTCATGTATCTTAAGTCAACTCCTCTATGCTTTTTTTGGCTCTTTTTTTTCTTTTCTTTTTTCTCTCTCCACTTTTTCCTCTTCTTCTTGTGAATTTAAATGCTAAACCCCACAGTACCAATTATAAACTTTCAAATTTCAATCTTGATATTCCTCACTTCTTCTCTCATGGCAGCAGCTTTATTCTCTTCCTAATTATTCACTTTCAATTACTATTTCTCCATAAAAGAAATTGTTTACATCCATTTCCTTGAAGGCATAGTTTCTGTTTCAGTTTGAAATATCTTTATTATTATTATGTGCTTGACAACATGTTAAGCACGAACAACTAGTTAGTTACTGCAAAATCGAAATTCGAAGAATTGTTTGAAAATGGGAAACGGTATTGGAAAATTGAAGTTTTGTTTTGCAGGAGAAATATCCAAAAGACGCCGTGATATTGGCGTAGACTTAATTGATAGTCTTGATAAAGGATTAGGCCATTCATTTTGTTATATATTGCATGATTCATCATCTAAGAATCAACATTTTCTAGAAGATTCTTCTTCTTCCGCCACTACCACTATCTCCAGTAACAGCAGCAGCACCAGCCAAACGACGGCGTTTCGTACTATTTCCGGCGCTTCTATCTCCGCCAACACCTCTACTACCCCGCTGTCCACCTCCCTCGTCGACGTTTCCAATACTTACATTGAGAAGTCGTCGGCTTTTGAGAGCTCTCAGTGGTTTTCTTCTTTTCCTCTTCAGCCAATTCCCCGGAGATCAATCCACTCTATATGTTCGGGCCCGATTCCCCGAGTTTCTAACTCGGGCTCGGGCCCGATCGAGAGGGGATTCCTTTCCGGCCCGATGGAGCGGAGTTTTACTTCTGGCCCGTTGGAGAATCAGTATGATCAGCAGCTACAGAGGTACAAACCTGAGTCTAGTAAATGGGATATAGTTAGGAATTTAAAGAAAGTTTTGTCAATGAATTTGGCAGGGAAGAAGAATAATGGGATTAATGGATCTTTGATTAGTGTAAACAGTTTGTATGAAGATGATGAGAATAATGGATCATTTCGAAGTCGAAATGTGCAATGGGCTCAGGGGAAAGCAGGGGAAGACAGAGTACATGTAGTGATTTCTGAGGAATATGGATGGGTATTTGTTGGGATTTATGATGGTTTTAATGGACCTGATGCTACTGATTTTTTATTGAAAAATCTTTATTCGAACGTATTCAAAGAACTCAAGGGATTGCTATGGAATGACAAGTTAGAATCCTCCGAAAATCTCATGTGTAACGAGACAGTTATCGTTCAAAATCATGAATTTGATCAATCAAAGATTGCAGGTATTGATCATTTAGATGTGTTGAATGCGTTATCTGAGGCATTGAGGAGAGCTGAGGCATCATATTTGGAGATAACGGACACGATGGTGAATGAAAACCCCGAGTTAGCCTTAATGGGATCATGTGTTTTAGTGATGTTGATGAAAGGCAATGATGTTTACTTGATGAATGTTGGAGATAGCAGAGCAGTTTTGGCTCAAAATCCTGAACCTGATCGTTCCATTGGT
>JAJOOR010010021.1:0-33331 GCA_036250505.1 Solanum acaule | reverse complement strand
ATAAATAAAGATATCAGTAATCAAATTACCTTTTTTTCTATAAAACTTATAATAAAAATAGAGATATATATAATTTCACCCTCATATGACTATTAGTGGAAATTATAAACACTTGATAGAAACCATCGAGAAGAATAGAATATGCATTTGAAGAGAGATGACAAATAATCTTACAGACTCTTTGATAAAGATCGTAACATACAAAGAATGACTAGTTGAAACATCATAGTAGCTCTGTTGGTTGACTAGCTAAATTTTCAATTTATTGATGAGAGTTCGCCTTCTACCATGTAATACCCTCCTCCATTTTCCCTTTTCCTAACACCAATTTTATTTTATTTTTTAAAAATAAATAAGAATTTCTAGTTTGGAAAGACGCCATCAATAATATAAAGTTTTTTCTGTCAGAACATTTAAGCAATTTGACTTATCAAAAAAAAAATTCCTTTTTAGTTTTCTTTTCAGTGCGCCAAAAAATTAATTTACAAACATAAATTTGGACAATAAAAGTAGCCAAAACTAATGAATAATTTTATGAGGCCAATTATCAAAGCTAACAATCATAGTGATTTTTGTAAGAAAAACATGAATTAACTATGAAATTCATTGTTAAAATGTATATAGGTAATAGTATTGTTTGACAATTTTTTCCTAAATATATTAACAATGGAATTTTGATGTTTAATGATAGTGATTATTCTTTTCTCTTCCTTTTTTGTAATGATAAAATTGGAATCAAGAATATTTTATTTGAAAAAAAAATTAGTGTACCAATTAGTGATACTTTATTTGTATCCTGAATCCTAATCCATTGAAAAAATATATATCTTTGAATATATTTTGTATCTCCTAGTGAATTTTGTTTTTGTAAAATCCATCATATAAATGTGGATCAAACAAAAAAATAGTGAAAACCCATATTTCTTCAAACATCCCAAGTAAAAAACAATAAGAAAGGAAAAATAAGGATTTATGAAAAAGATATATCATACTGAAGTGGAGTATCCATTAGTTTGACTTGCTCTGTCCAATAATCTCTATATGTCTTTGTAAGTTTTCTGTCATCAGCTTTATGAATCCACTCTCATCATCATCTTCTTCAGTAAAATCTGTTTGATATAGACTCTTAAAACGCTCTTTTAAACTTTCGTACTTGACCTGACATTCTACGGACGAAAATTGAAGAATACATCGACGTCGATCGGAAATGGAATTTGATAATTCGGCAGCAACCATTTCCTAATTTTCTAATCCACGGCGTAGTAGTGAATATGCCAACACCATATCTTCTTCAACCTTCTCCATTTTGAAAGAAAAGTTTTAGTGTTTTTCTAGAGGAACTAAATCACTTGGTGAATTATAATACAATTTTTTTTCTTCTAAAAATGGGCTTACCTTGCATTAATGAGTAGTTTCTAGATTTGGTAAAAGTCTTATTTTGGTCAAATATGAATTGAATGAATCAAGACCAGCTAATAAATATGTGGCAAAAGAAATAAGTTGTATTCAGTCTTCATAAAATAACATATTTTATTTTTTTTAACGATATTTGTGTTTTGTTATGAATTTTTTTTTTCAAGTTGAATTTGGAAATTTTACTCACTTCTTTTTCTTATAAAAATAGAGATGAAGTGACCGCTTTACAAAACACTATTGATGTCGGCCTACCACTCTATAACTAGAGAAATATCTATTGATTTTTCTAGACTCAGACTAGGAACAACAATGTACTAAGATGAATCTGAATATACTAAATGGTTACCATGACCTTAAAACCTCTAACAGAAACCCTGAGAAGTCTAACCCGAGTTCTAGGAGCCTTGATCAAAATAACTTCGCCCGGACTCTTGAATAGCTGCGTGAACAGGTCTACTAGACCAAGGATAAAAACCCCTCCTTGAAGATCCTCTACCTTCTTAAATGAGGTACCACTAAAATAACAAGAAGTGCAGACCTCTTGTCCATCAAATCACTAAACACCTTGTGGCGCATATGGCACGACCCAAACTCTCGAGCCACGATGACACCTACTATAACCCATTAGTAGGTAATTCAACCCATAACCCAGAATAACAAGTAATAAGTGTAAGCGTAAAAACAAGCAGAAGCAACAATTTAACAAAAGAACAAGACAATATGCGGAAGCAAGCCAAAAATATATACATAAGATTCTTCTAGAACCAGGAAGTCACAAGTACAGAGTTGTTTTAACAAAATATTACAAGTCCCAAAAGTGGACCGAAATACAAACTTGTCTCTAAAAACAAAAGAGTAGCTATACAAAATATAGAAGAATACAGGCAAGTCCAGGACGCCAAGTGCTCATCCTCGCCTCCAGTAACCCGCTGCAACAAGGTCAAATGATCACCATTGGTAGCTGGTACTAGGACATGTATCAGAAACAAATGTAGAGTGTAGCATGAGTACCGAAAAAATAGGTACTCAATAGGAATTATAGGCCAACTAAGCAAGAAAGGTAAAGACAATATGAAAAGATAGAATCTAGACACAAATAGAGGTGAAAGAGGAATTGAAAGAAAAGCACACGAGTGTACTATAATATAAAGACTTGAGTACAACTAAACTAAACCTAACTGACCCATAAGCACAGAAGGTACAAATTAAAAATTATCCCGAACGGACCCCATAAGCCCGACAGGTACACAAAATAGCTAAACTACTAAGAAAGAAGTATGCTAAGTCCAGATCCAAGAAGCATAAGATGGGCCTCTAAACCTCATAAAATAATGATGGGGCTGCCCCATCAAGCTAGTAAACTCCCAGGAGCACCTGCTCAACTATCAAGAGTAAACCTAGGGGCCGCCCAACCAAACAGTAAACTCCTAGAGGCACCCATCTAGCTAAGAGTAAACCTAGGGGCATCAGCAAGATCATTGAAGAACCTCGTAACAACCATGACCAATACCAATTTGGAATGATGTCCACTCCCAAGTAATCTGAAAAACACTTCAAGATAAAAAGATACTCCAATACATAATCGTCCAATAAAGCAGGAAACCTCAAATATTGCAACGAGGCCATAGAATGAGAAGGATAAAAGGTTATCAAATCTGGGCAGACTCCTAAACTAAGACTCATAAGGTCAGCCTAATGTCTTCTACACCTGTCTACAAGGAGCTAAGTCATTTGAATAGACTTTGAGATGAAACAAGGTCTGAAAGGCTACACATATCACAAGTCTATGGCAAGCCCTTGTCTATCCCAAGACTAAGTCCAAAGCATTCTCAAATATACAACAATAATAACACACTAGACAAACCAAAAGATGAGAATTAACACATAACCCCAACTAGCATGCTCCTAATCTTGAGAAATATCGAATCAAGCCTAAAACACGGTTGCTAAGCAATGCAGTAAGAATAACAAGGTACCTGCCCCCAATTCACTCAAATCAACATGAATTTACATATTCAAGCTCAATCTAGGAGAAGGAAATTCATAGCCTACCTTTAGGCTGATAGAGCGCGCTCCAAATCACGTCTTTGGAGCTTTTCCTTTCTGAATGGCCTCAGAATGATGCCACACTACCAAAAATAGTTCACAGTGTTAATACGGCCGTGAAGACACCAAAAACACATAAAACAAAGACAAACCAATTTTGGAGTCCAGATGGGAATCGTTAAACCCACACTGGAATTTCCAAAAATGACTTCGTCAAAGGGTCCAATTCAGTACCCCCTAAATTGTGTCCTCAAATGGAACACAATTCAGGGCTCGGAACGGCTTGAATTCAACACATGCAAATACGTCACAAATAAAGAGAAAAAAACCATGGCAGCCCACAAAACACAATTTTTACGTCAAAGTGAGAGTCCACCATACTCCCCGATCAGTAAAATGCGTAGACCCAAGCTTACTGAACACAACCAACTTTAAACCACCCAATTCGGAACTATATCGAGGGAGAAATCGCATGGACAAGTTAAGGAATAAAGTTGATCCCATATCATTTTTATAAGACCACACAAGTGATGCTTAAGCGACCACCAATGTCGCTAAAAGAAACAGGTCAACAAGAGGTGGGCCTTGCTTCTGTCAGCCCCTTGTCGCTAAAGTCACGCTCTCTTAAACGCTCAAGTCCATGTAATAACTCCAAAACTGAAAATGACAACACATTTAGACCAAATTTCATATTGTAAAGCTGATAAAACTGATGGAATTTCATTTTGATGCTCACATCTTCAAATATTACAAAAACCACTTTTGACAACTTTAACTTTCCAAAACTTTGAAACTTAAAAAAAAAATCACAGGTTTTCAATCAAATTTCGAAAACGACTTCATAAACCGATCAAACATGACTCAGGGCAACTATCAAAAGGGGTAAAATGGTAATTTTCAAAAAAAATTCCAAAAATGACATTCAAAGTCATTACATATCGTGACCTCTAGCCATGGTAGCACATATCCTCAGCATATATGAAGAGTAGAAAAAGGAATCTTAGTAACCAATGGAATCAAGTAAGCACAATAAGAAAGAAAGAATGGAATTATCCTAAAGTCCTATAGCCTCTTTAAGATAGATAAAAGACATCTCGACAACGATTTGCAGGACTTTACTACTCTTTTTGTACTTGTGAGACTAATGAACTTTGTGCTCCGACACCAAATTTTTATTACCCGAAATCAGGAAACTGATGACACCTCCCTCAACCACACAAAAACGTGAGCCAAGACAAACAACTCAAGCTAAACACGTCACATACATATATGAAAGGTAAAAATTTAAGTCAATAAGAAACTCCTTTTATAAAATATTCAAAGAAATGTGGAAAGTCCATACAAAACCATCCAAATCTTGAGATACTATTACATCCCTTTTCGAATTCGAGTACAGCTCAATAAGTCTCAAAATCATCCAAAGGAGGGAAATCCACATAAAGTAAGAGGATAGAAGACATCCAAAAAGTATGCGGATCAACCAAGCAACTATATCAGAATCTTGAGAGAAATTATCTTAACACCACTATCGATAAGGTACTTGGCTCCAAATCTGCATAAAAAGATATAGAAATGAATAAGTGTGAGTATGATTCCACGTGTACTCAACAACATTATAGACTGAACCTTATCCAAAGTGATGGCAAGGATCGACCCTAAACTTCCCTAACCTTCTCAAACTCAAATATCAAAACATCTCTACATGATTCTGACTAGTAGCTATGATTGATCTTCATGATTGCAGCCAAGTCCTCACGATCGAAACCTACCAACCCAAACCATCATCACGAATGTGACAAGCCCCACTCAAGCGTAAAGGCCAAAACTCCATCAGACCCGACCTAGCTAGGCTTTTATTCATATGTGTGTTTTACTCTGTCCATTCACCTTTACTTGTTATATTTGGAATTTACACTCACATTCAAAAAACAATGATAATATAAAATAAATGATTGACATGACTATTTTACCACATTACCCCTATTAATTAGTGTTTAGTATTAAGTCATGGAAAATTATTTGGGAAATAAGTAATTAATGTTAAGGGTAGAACATGGAAAAATAATTGTCTTTTCCTAATATGTGAAAAGTGACGAGAAAAAGTGAAAATGAATTTTAGAATGGTAGACAAGTAAAAGATAACAAGATAGTGTTAAACTAACCTTATTAATTATGCTTTGAAAATCTAAATTTGACTAATACTCTTGCTATTTCATGTGGTTATTTAATACTATGGGTAGTATAAGAATACTATCTTGATGAGTGAAAATGATTGAGTAAAATGAAACATTTATTTTCAGTATAGGAATTACTCCCACCGTCCATCTTTACTTGTCCATTACATTAAAAATAATAACCGAACTTTACTTATTCGGTTTGAAAAATCAAGAGATATTTTATCATTTTATATTTATTTTATCATTATTATTAAATACTATTTATTCCCCACTATTTAAATAACTTATAATTAAAAAAAGTGATATAGTAAAAGTATTCTTTTATTTATTAGTTTTAATGGAGTATTAAATAAAACATCTACAAATAATGATGTATGGAGAGAGTAGTAATTTGTACCCTATATTTCGAGGAAAAACAAAAAAACGTGGGCACACCAAATTAGAATCAAACAAAAAGAAAAATTAGCATTCAGTCTCAAGTTCCAATGTAACTGAACCGCATCTGACTAATTGAAGACAAAACAAAGGGTACAACATAATTTCTTACATTGTTAGTGTCACCTCCAAAAAGAAGATAAGAACTTCACAAAGCTTTCTTCAAAATTCACAAAGTTTTATAATAGATTTCACAAGGTTTTGTTAAGAATTAGTGTCCCAAGATCAATTGGCAAGTGAAGACGCGAGACATGTTGGAAAAAGAGGTAATGTTTACTTTATTATTTCAGAACTTTGATAGATAATAACACAAATGAGATTTCGGATGTTTGTTGTTTCATTTTTTAATTTTGATGAGAAAGCTTTACTTCTATGAATTGTGACATCCGTAATTTTGATGAATAAGCTTTGCTACTTGCAAAATTTTCTTCAGCCCAAGCGAAGTATATCAAAATGATGAGGTTTTTAAAAAAATTCAAGGTCTTTGAAAATAAAGGTTATGTTTTTTTTTGCACAAACCTTTTAATTCAATCAAATTCACCCATTTAATACCGGTCAGCTTCGAATAATGTTTTCTAATTGCAGTTCAATCATTTTGAAGCTTAACTTAAATGTGCGAGTTATAGAGGTTAGCTAAATATTACTTTGTGATAATTAATATCTTACAAATATGCTACAATTTTTATACTCTTTTTGGATGTTATTCATTACCAATCATTAGTATGTCCATGTACAAGTGATTCTTTCAAGAGAAAGCAAAATATTATAGAAACCCTTGATGTTGATATAATTTTGTTTGGGTTGTGTCAATGTTACTTTATCAAACCAATGAATTTTGAGTTTCACCAAAACAAATTATATCTCAATTTTTATTTTTAACTACCCGAGCTTCTCCAACCCTCCATCCTTTCTGTACTCCACCCCAACTACTAAAGACACAAGCCTACTACTCCTTCACAATGGAGATTTCTCAAAGAAGGCTAGAACACAAAATAAAGCCATAATGGTTACAATTTCTTTAGAATCGAATGTCCAAAGATTAATTGGCCGACAAGTGAAGACATCAGACATGTTGCAAAATGAGGTAATTTTTACTTTGTTGTTTCAGAATTTCAATAGTGACAAAAATGAGATAGATATTCATTGTTTCATGTTTTAATTTTCATGAACAAGCTTTGCTTCAGTGATATCCGTACCTCTATTAGTGTGTAAGTTTCCTTAGTTAACATGATGACATTCTTGAGTTAAATTTTACATATCTACAGTTATGGAGTTCCACAAATTCCATGACACTAGTTAAATTTTTTCAATAATAGGATCTTATAGTGGCTGGTAGGTGTTGTTGCTTAGAGATTTTCCTTTCTTACAAAGTTTTCTTCTGCATCAATATATGAAGTATATCAAAATGAGGTTTTCAAAAGAAAATGAGTTGAAGCTCTAGTTGTACTTTTTCATATTGAGTTTCTTTTAGGTGTGCTAATTAGGGAGGCTGGACTGAGTACCAAGCGAAAAAATTTCACTTTGAATGACAATGATAAGGGAGTCTAGACTGAGTACCAAGCAAAATAATTTCTCTAGATAACACCAAGCTACCGCAACTAGATTGCACTAACCGAACACGCAAGGAGCAGAATGTAAATTGTGAAGATAATGTATCAAGAAAGGTTGTGTGCGTTAACACCTTTGATGCCCTAATGATCAATTCTGGTCATGATCTCCATGCATTATCCAGTCCACTTCTTTAAGTTTTTTATCCATAAACTACTAAAATAATCAAGGAGCCATAGGCCGCAATGTTGAATAAAGCAAACCCAATGGTCAAACCACCAATGGCCACAATCAATACCTCGGATCATGATGTTCCTTCCCCATCTTTGGAGTCGCTTGTAGAGAAAATATCCAGGTAGCAGTTAATATCCAAAAGGAATGACAAGACTTTGGTGAAAGGTATTCCACCCATCTCTCAAGCTAATTTTATAAATGATTTGATTGTTTATAAGAAAAAACAACATCAAACAAGTTCTTCTAGATGGACAAATTTAGTTGAGGAAGAGGAGCATAGTTCTTCATTTGCAAGGAGTAAGTTATGTCATCAATCACCCATATTTGTGCCTTCAAGCAAGGAAAATTCATCTATAGTAGTAACAGTTGATAACTCTAAAAAGAACTTGGCCATTACCACCAAGGTATTGGAAAAGGGCCATGAGTAAGAACATGTATTTTCAAGACTTAGTCCAACTACAACTTATAATATTGACTTGGGCAGTGACATGTTTGATAGGGATGATGAGGATAATTTTCTATACATATTATTTGATAAGGTAGCAAAAGATGGGGTCTCTCACCAAAGAAACAAATAAATTGTCACGACCCGGGAGTACCCCCTAGATGTAACACGACGTACTTGACCCCGAAGGGGTCACATACAAGCCTCTAGCATCATCATTACATAAGACATAGAAAATAATGCAGAAAATTTAAAACTTTACAATCGAAGTCCAACTTCACTTTTCATAAAAGAAAGTAATAGGAAATCTAAACTTTGTCACATTTGCCATCTAGAACATAGGAATACAATAAAAGTCTCAACATGAGAAGTACAATAGAAACTAAGAAATAGGAAATCCCATCCTCAAACTTGAGGACTCACCACAACTTGAAGATAAGCAATCCAAGTCTTCTTCAAAGGAGAGTGAAAGTCACCTAGCCGGAACCTACACTCATTAAGATGTAGAAAGAAGAATGGGTTAGCACATAATATGTACTAACTATGGAAACATGCATAAAATCCTTAAATATGATAAATGGAACATTTTATTTGAAAAGTATGCCTTTGTCATGTTTAGAAATCAACATGCATTTACAATGTACAACACAAACCATAATCACACTTACACTCATTACATGTTAATATCAACACCTTAGCAACCTCTAAGGAATACTTGTGCAATGTATGGTTGGCATCCCATAACACCAACCCTACTAAGTACCCCTTTGAAGCTCCCTTGGTCACGTATATCATCTTTAGACCTCATTATAATCATTAGTCACCCATAAGGAAATAGTCATGAACATTACTTTTAATACAAGGAAATTCATTCATAACAACTAACCATTCAAGACACATGTACGCATTTGTATCTATCACAATATAAAGGAATCATCCCACAACATCCTACTAAGTCCACTTGTGCAATGTGGAAGTGAAGTCCCATACCCCCACTCCTACTAAGTAAACTCACCAAGAAGTCATAGTATAATTCATGTCTCATTCATTATCTTTCATTTAGGTAAGAATAGCCATAACCGACATAGACTATGTGAGCTACATGGAATCCGGTGTCATATAACCCCACACCTAAAGAAGGTGTCCTACTTGCCTAAGGTAGGACTAAATGTGTTTGCTTCTAGGTCGATCCACTAACTTAGTCCTATGTTGGCACATAGTTATGGGGTAGGGAGATTGCTTTTAGAAACCCGCCCTATTGCATTGGCGGAGGGGCTTCCATCTCATGAGTTCACTTTGGATGACCCAACCTATTGCATTGGCGGAAGGGCCTTTACCTCATTGTCCATATCCACTCGGTACTAAGCATTTATCTCCCAAATTATACATAATTAGTCATTGAACTATATTTACATGTGTGAAGGAGTGCTCTACCCTTCATTCAATACAACTCATCAAATAGCTCATAGATTCAATAATGTGAGAACTAACTTTCAACCTTAGAATCATCATTAACATCTGAGTAAACCTTTCCCATTATTGTTCATAGTGTTTTCATGAGAAAATAGCCTTTCAATCAACACAACAACATCATCATAATCCTAGACAAGTTATTCATGAACATGTGTAAGGGTCAGGGGAGAATAACTTTTCAACAATACCTCAATATACACAATAGTCATAGGATCTTTACCTTTCAAGTGAATTGTAAGTTCACCCACTTCACCTTCAACAATTGGTACAAACCCTAGCAATAAACCCTCTCAAGGGTCATGGATCATGTCTCACAATCATACTTAGAAATACTACTTTAGGCATGAATAAAACAAGATTCAATAACTATATTATCATAGATGCAATTCATAGTAATCATCTTGCGTCAATACACTCATCACAATTCATGAAATTGGGGTCATGAGGTAGTTCATGGGTTCATGGGGAATTTTACAATGAAAATCACCATTAAACATCAAATCATCCATAATATAATGCAATTAACATAATAAGATCGTTTTTAGGAAGAACCCATGGTTGGAATGAAAACCCTAGTTTTTGAACAAGTTACCAATTTCGAAATCAAGAGTTTGAAGGGCTTCATGGAAAAAATCAAAGTCCCCATACCATAATTGAAGCTTTGCCCACGAATTGGAGTTGACAAGATGGATTCTTGAGCCCCAATCTTCAAGTTCTTGGTGGTTTTCTCTGGAGGAACTTCTAGAGAGAGAAATATTGAGAGAAAGATGATGTTCTCGGGTTTCTTCTTTTATTAATTGGGAGTAACTAAAAGGGAACAATTTTGACTTTAAAAGGTATATATATTTGTTAGGAAAAGAGTGGGAAAGTGTTGGTTCAAGTTTTGGAGAGATTACTAAAAGACCCTTACTTAAACTTCAAAAACTTACCTTCCACATGCTGGAGCTCCCTCTTTGGCACCCTGGCTCACCAAGGGCCCTAGGCGACTTGCCTAATGAGCCCTTGGCTTGACCAAAATTCCAGTAACCTCCCTAAATGGGCAGCTCACTACACGATGGGGAGGGTCAATGGGCGAATCGCCAACCCCATTGGCAACCCATGACTTCTCTCGCCCAATTTTCCAGAACCTAGGACAAGTGAAGGCTGTCCACTAGGCGAGGAGAGCCCGTTTGGCTCATCGCCAAGGCTCATGGGCGATGCTACTGCCCATCACCGAATGGACTAAAGGTACGTATGGTTTTCCATCATTTTTCTTAGGTAGTTTTAGGTCCTTCACTTCATCCTAGATGCTTACCTCTTCCCTTTTGATCCTAGTTTAGTTCTAATCATCTCCGGAAACTTACATAAAACCTCACGCTTAGGCTCTAGGTTAACCTACCATTTTTCGGGGTGTTACATTATCTCCCCTTTGGGAACATTCGTCCCTGAATGACGATCTAGACACCTTACGGAAGTATAGACTCAAGACTAGCAGCCCAACAAGCACGCAACATAACAAAATGCACAATTCATAGAAGGAAACATCAACTCTATTCTCAATACATAACCAATGCAATCTCAAGGAAGTAGGAACTACATCTACAGCCCATCATGCATGAAACTCATTGCTTCACATAAATCGTGGGAGGAACTACCTTCTCCAACTTAAAGCAAGCTCAATACCACAATATGGAGCTAACATGTCATTTCATAAAAATCATAACTAAGCATGTTCATCATTTCATCTCATGGAGTCAATAATGAAATCATCATATAAAAATGCAAATCAACATGAGGGACATTTACATCATGAAAACTCAATATATGCTAAACCTGAATTCTCACAAAAACATGCACTATTTTAAGGAAACCATGGAAAATTCATACCACACACATGACTCCCAAAACACTTAACCTCAAGAGGAATTACTTACCTCAAGTTTGAATAGGAGTAAAAGGAAAGAGATGAGGATAACGGGACTTCATATCGGCCTCGACCTCCCATGTATCACCCTCAACTAAGTGATTCCTCCATAGAACCTTAACGGAAGCCACTTCCTTATTTCTTAACTTTTTCACTTGTCGGTTCAAAATCTCAACCGGGACCTCTTCATAAGACAGGTTCTCATCAACTCCTAAACCCTCTAAAGGAAGGATAGATACCGGATCACCAATGCACTTCTTAAGCATGGAAACATGAAACACCGGGTGAACCGGAGCCAACTCATTTGGCAAGTCCACCTCATAAGCCACTTTCCCAGCACGCTTCAAGATTTGATATGGGCCCACATATCGGGGACTAAGTTTCCCCTTCTTGCCAAACCTCATCACACCTTTCATAGGTGAGATTTTAAAGTAGACCCAATCACCAACCTCAAATTCAAGATCCTTTCTTCTATTGTCGGCATAGGACTCTTGCCAACTTTGGGCCGTCTTCAACCTTTCTCTAATGAGTTGAACTTTCTCAATGGTATCATAGACTAGTTCGGGACCAATTAGAGAAAAATCACCTACGTCAAACCACCCAATCTGAGATCTACACCTTCTTCCATATAGTGCTTCAAACGGAGCCATGGCAATGCTAGAGTGGTAACTATTGTTCTAGGCAAATTCTATCAAAGGAAGTTGATCTTCCCAATTACCCTTGAAATCAATCACACATGACCTCAACATGTCAGCTAAGGTTTGAATGGTCCGTTCCGCTTGACCATCCATTTGAGGGTAGAAGGTGGTACTAAGTTTAACATTGGTACCAAGTCCTTGTTGAAACGCCTTCCAAAAATGTGAAGTAAATTGAGTACCTCTATCTGATATGATGGAAAAAGGAATCCCATGCAACTTCACTACCTCCTTAATGTACAATTTTGCATAGTCTTCCACCAAAAATGAAACCTTGACGGGAATAAAGTGGGATGATTTCGTCATCCTATCAACAATGACCCAAATAGAATCATGTTGCCTTCGAGTACGAGGCAAACCCACAACAAAATCCAGATTCACCTCCTCCCACTTCCAAGTGGGAATATTTATATCTTGGAGAAAACCTCCCAGTTTCATGTGCTCAGCCTTGACTTGTTGACAATTAGGACATTTGGCCACAAAACCCGCTATATCCTTTTTCATACCATACCACCAATAGACTTCCCGTAGGTCACGGTACATCTTGGTAGCTCCCGGATAAATAGAATACCGCAAACCATGAGCCTCTTCTAGAATTTTATCCCTCAAACCATCAACATCCAGAACACACAACCTACATTGGTACCTAAGCACCCCATCTCCCCCTTGGGAGAAAACCTCAATGGACTTGTTGAGAACCGATTCTTTCAATTCCATCAAAATAGGATCAAGATGTTGTTTAGACTTCACATCAACTACAAGGGATGATTCGGAACTATGATGAACCATGAATCCACCCTTGGTGGAATCCACTAATTGGACACCTAACCGGGCCAACCTATGCACATCACGAACCAATTCCTTTTCTCATCTTCTACATGAGCCACACTACACATAGACAATCTACTTAAGGCATCCGCAACTACATTGGCTTTGCCGGGGTGGTAAAAGACATTCATGTCATAATCCTTTAAAAGTTCTAACCACCTTCTTTGTCGGAGATTCAAATCTTTTTGGCTAAACACATATTGAAGGCTCTTGTGATCGGTAAACACATCTACATGCACCCCATATAGATAGTGTCTCCATATTTTCAAGGCAAACACTACCGCCGCTAGTTTGAGATCATGAGTTGGATAAATCTTTTCATGTACCTTGAGTTGCCTTGAAGCATATGCAATCACTTCACCCCGTTGCATGAGGACACATTCCAGGCCCACTCAAGAAGCATCACAATATACCACAAACCCATCGGTACCCTACGGTAAGGTCAACACCGGAGCAGATGTAAGTCTATCTTTTAATTCTTGGAAGCTTTTCTCACAAGCCTCCGACCACAAAAACTTTGCATTCTTTTAAGTTAAGGCCATTAATGGAGAAGCAATAGAGGAGAAACCCTCAACAAACCTCCTATAGTAATCGGCCAAACCAAAAAATCTTCTAATATCGGTAGGAGCTAAAGGTCTAGGCCAACTCTTGACCGCATCCATCTTCTTATGATCAACCTCTATACCCATGCCCGACACAATATGACCAAGGAAAGCAACCGACCTTAGCCAAAACTCACACTTGCTAAACATAGCACATAATTGGTGGTCTTTAAAGACTTGCAATACAATCCTCAAATGCTTCATATGATCACCCTCATTCCTCGAATAGATCAAAATATCATCAATAAAGACAATCACAAACGAATTAAGATATTGCCTAAATAACCTATTTATTAGATCCATGAACGCCGCCGGGGCATTTGTTAGACCAAAAAACATGACTAGGAATTCATAGTGACCATATCTTGTTCGAAAGGCCGTCTTAGGAATGTCAAGCTCTCTCACCCTAAGTTGGTGGTAGCCCGACCTTAAGTCAATCTTCGAAAAGTAACTCTACCCTTGGAGTTGGTCAAACAAGTCATCAATTCTAGGGAGAGGGTACTTATTCTTTATAGTGACCTTGTTCAATTGGCGGTAATCAATACACATCCTAAGGGACCCATCTTTTTTTTCCACAAATAATACCATAGCACCCTATGGAGATATGCTAGGTTGAATGAAACCCTTGTCTAGTAAATCCTTGAGTTGTGCCTTCAACTCTTTTAATTCGGCCGGAGCCATCCGGTAAGGGGGAATTGATATGGGTTGAGTATCCAGGAAAAGATCAATGCCAAAGTCTATTTCCCGTTCGGGAGGAATTCTGGGAAAGTCATCAGGAAAGACTTCCAAAAATTCCCCTACTACGGGGACCGACTCTAAAGGAGGAGTCTTGGACTCAATGTCCTTCACTCTTACAATATGGTAGATACAACCCTTAGAAATCATTCTACAAGCTTTTAGACACGAAATGAATCGACCTCTAGGGATTGAATTTCCCCCTTCCATTCCAAAATGGGATCATTTGGAAATTGAAATTTTACTACCCGAGTTCTACAATCAATGGAAGCAAAACAAGCATGCAGTCAATCCATTCCCAAGAATACATCAAAATCAAGCATGTCTAATTCAACCAAATCTACCAAAGTTACTCTATGAGACAAAGAGATAGGACAACTCCTATAAACTCTCTTAGCTACAACCGAATCACCTACCGTGGTAGACACGAAAAAGGTTCTTTTAACTCTTTGGGAGGTACTTCAAATTTCATAGCCACAAAATGAGTAACAAAAGATAAAGTGGTATCGGGGTCTAATAATGCATAACATCAATTCAAAATACTTGCAACATATCGGTAACAACGTTCGGGGACCCTCTTGATCACTTCGGGATTGGAGAGCATAGAAGCAATTTTTCTTGGGAGCATTGGGATTTGAACCACTTGGAGGAGCTTGGTTACCCTCTTTCCCCTTGGCCGCACGAGTTGGACAATCTTTCAATTGATCTCCACTTTTGCCACATCCATAGCATACACCTATTCCGGCAAGACATTTCCCCTCATGTTTCTTACCACACTTGGCACATGTAGGTCTCTCCATAGAAGGTCCACCCCTATTGCCTCCTTGAGGCTTCGGGTTAGACACCCTATCTTTGTTGGGTCTTGGAGCACTGGACGAGCCTTGGTTGGAGAAACTCTTCTTGAACCTTGGTCCACTTTGACCCTCAAACTTACCCTTAGAAGAATTACCATCATCGGACCTTGTCCTCTTTACCTCTCTATTCTTCTTCCTACGCTTATTCTTCTTCCTACGCCTTGATTCCTCAACTTGTTGAGCATAGACCATTAGACATGAAATGTCCATATTGTCATGAAGCATAGCCGCACGACATTCTTCCTCAATTGAATCAGACACACCCGTCACGAATCGACTCATCTCATCTCTAGGATTAGACACCAAAGATGGGGGATATTTGGAAAACTTAGTAAATTTCAAGGAGTATTCTTTGACACTCATACCTCCTTGTCGAAGGTTGATAAATTCCTCCACCTTTGCTTCCCTTTTTTCCCATGGAAAGAACCTATCAAGGAATTCCTTCTTGAACACTTCCCAAGTTATGAGACCCGCTCTTATAGCCCTATTATCCTTCCATTGGCAAACCATACTTTGGCCACATCCTTCAATTGATACCCCGCTAGTTCGGCTTTCTCTATAAAGGTCACCCCCATAGCATCCACTATCTTGTAGACCTCTTCCAAAAACTCTTGTGGGTCTTCATCCACCTTGGAACCCAAGAAAGTAGGAGGGTTCATCCTAGTAAAGTCTCTTAACCTTGAAGCCATGGTGCTTGAATTAGGATTCACATGGGGCCCAACTTCCCTATTTTCTTGAGACGTTATAGCTTGGGCTTGAGTGGTGACGGCTTGAGTTTGAACCGTCATAAGTTGAGTCAAGGTTTTGAGAGCTGCCCTTATCTCCACATTCGTCATAGCTCCCTCATTATTAGGAACTTGAGGACTTTGCGCGCCTTGAGGATCTTGAGAAGGAACTCCCTCATTCACCATCTCTTCTAACCATCTTCTTAAGTTCGCCTTCTTGTATTCATTTCCTATAATCACAAGAGAAGGGTTAGAAGAAAGGACTTTATAGAGTTAGAACTCCAAATCACGACTAAAGAGTACTGAAAGAAGGGAATGTTCCTAAGCATCTTATAGCCTCTTATTCATAAGTGTGGCACGCTTCATACTCATGAACAAGACTCTACTAGACGTGGTGCTTGAGACATCAACCGAAGTATTATTCCCAAAATCTTATGCTCTAATACCAAGTTTGTCACGAATGGGGATTACCCCTTAGACATAGCACGACGTACTTGACCCCGAAGGGGTCTCATACAAGCCTCTAGCATCATCATTACATAGTACATAGAAAATAATGTGGAAAATTTAAAAGTTTACAATGGAAGTGCAACTTCACTAGTATGCATTATCGGTCAACCCGATGCCTACCACATAACATAAGAAATCAAGTAGTAAGATCATGAATTAAACCACTTGCTTCTCCACCTTTACCCTCGTGTAGAATACCTCCAAATCACACCAGTACGCTTAATCACTAACCAACTTCCCGGTCAACTTACTTTCTAGGTTCTTGATCATAGCCTAACCAATCTAATACATGGACAAGTCCCCAACACAACCACCACATTTTGACTAGCCGCTCACGTCGTACCCTCACCTTCTATTTATTATTATTACCCCACCATTGTCGCGTGGTATATTATATCAAGCCTACTAATTACTAACGATGAATCCTCTTCTCAAGTGTGAATTCCTCCTAACAATTTTACATTACGAACATAATATTTCCCCACCCCCCCTTACTTCTTGCCATAACAACCTAATCACATGCTTGTATTAATCATATACCTTATTATCAACATTGACGATTAATGTGCTCATCACCATATAGCACTCCAAGAAAATACAATGTCAATTATCACTTACAATCAAGGTGCAACTTCACCATTACTCAAATCATTGGTCCTTTAATGGAATCCACACCCAAATTGTTAGCATACTAGAACGTGGTACCCGATCCCTTAATTATGCCGAAACGTGGCAACTGATCCATAGTTATGCCAGAACGTAGCAATCGATCTAAGTTAGTTATGCCAGAACATGACAACCGATCCAAATTAGTTATGCCGAAACATGACAATCGATCCATTCAACAAACCACAATCACAATCACAAGTATAGACTCATAATCATATAAACTATTCATAGTTCATGGCGCTCATCATTCATATATTCTCATTTACAACAAGTGTGATTCACAATAAATCATTCACATACATACACGTAGCATAATAAAACAAGAACAACATACATTATACAATCGTAAAATCACCACTATCACAATGAACTATTCACCAACGCATATCGTGTAATCATTAATTCGACCATACCTAACCCTAGTTCATCATATAAGGAATCTTACTAGGGTTTAATCATAATTTATTCGATGCACGAAGGACTACGTATACCATCAATTTACATATATTATGCGGTGAGCACATATTGAAACTACTCAATTCATAAAACCTAGCCTACATGGGCGTCAAGCAGTTGCACAGAGTTTTTGACTTCAATTCTGGTTTTTCGGCTTCGTGACGGTGAATTTGGCCAAGAATCAACAAGATATCGCCATCCTTACGCTAGAAATATTCTTGTCCTTCCTTCCCAAGCTTAGAACAACTTTTCTAATGTTTAAGGTTTGATTCTTAGTCTAAGGTTTGATTTTTGCTAATGTTTGGAGTCCGGACACTTAGATTGAAATTTTGACAATACCATTGGATTAAGGGGATGATTTTAGGCATAGGTGAGGTCATGGTTGAATTTTCAGAGTTTCTGCGAACATTTTGATATTTTTGAGTGGAAGTTAATTTGTTGTAACTTTAACGGGGTTTGGTTCAATGAGACCACAAATCAATGTTGTGAAGGTTCCATTAAGTCTGAAGCATCAAGTTTAGTTGGGTAGCATCCCTGGTTTGTGTGTTCGAGATTCCAAACGAATCCTTAGGGTCTATTCAGTGAATTTTGTTGGGTCTTGGTGATTGATAATGTTGATGTGTCTAGTGCCTGATGATGGACCTTGTTCACGATTGCATGGTCCTGAGTTGCGATCATGTAGGTGTATTTTTTGTTTCTTCATGATCACATGGGGGCATCGCGATCTCGTAGCAATAGTTCCTTAAGCATCACAATTGTGTTGCCCTAAGTCGTGATCACGAAGGTAAGTAAAAATGAGTTGAACAAAACTACTCATCACGATCATGAGGTTTGGGGTCACGATCGTGAAGAGTAAAGAGACCTGAACTAAATTCTTATTTAAAAGTTGGGTTTCATCCTCATTTCACCATTTTTTAAATTGGGAGCTCGGTAAAGGTAATTTTAAAGTGATTTTTTGAGATTCGTCGATTAGGTAACAATTTTTAACTCCCCATCATTATTACCCATTATTTATTTCAAGATTTTCTCACATCATTGCTAATTTTGAACTCAAACTTTTTGAGTTTCTCTTAAGACCTTGGGTTTTAAGGAAAATGGTTATTTGAGTTTGGTTTCAACTTATTTTTCCATGTAGTTTTCTCTAATGAGTTCCAAAATCTTTGGTATCACGATTTCATATAAAATTTCAGATTTAGCCCTAGCCCTCGGGATTGACTTTATGGGTTGATTTGGACTCGGTTTCCAAAAGCATCTTTGTGGTTGTTGTTGTTTAAAATTTCTTATTTGATTATATTTTGTGGATTTAGAGACTCATTGTAAAGGGAAGGACCAAGTACTGGGTTGTTTTCTTTCTTTTTGTTTAAGGCAAGTGGACCTCTTGACCTTTTGTTAATTGTATTGAACCTTGGTATGCCTTGTTGTGTGATTTTGAAGTAATGTATGTTGGTGAAAGGTTTTGTAATTCTTGTTCATTTGTAAATGTTGATTGAATTCTTATGATGATAACAGGGGATAAAAAAGGAAATTTGTTGATATAGTAATGTATGATGTGTTGTGGATGATTTGGAATGGTTATAATGATTCACTATTGATGATGCGTCATGATTGTGGGAGTATGGATTGTGTATTGATATGAAATTTGTCGTCTTCTCATTATTCATGTGAAGATCCCTCTTTGCATTGGTTCTAAAACACTATGATGGGATTTAGATTAATGTTTATGCCGAAGGAAATGGTTCCAATGACTGATGTATAAGTTGAAGGGAAATGGTTCAGGAGATGCCAAGGAAAAATGGTTGCGAAGAATGAGAAATGCCGAAGGGAAATGGTTCTGGCAGATACATGGACCTTGTGAGTCCCACATGGGACCCGGCCTGAGTCTTCACTGGTGTGTATTGTTAGGACATACATGTATCACTATATATTATCAATTTTGTTGAATGAGTGCTCTCAAATGAGAGTTCTTCCATTAAATAGAAAGAATTATGATTTACATGTCTTAAAATCTGATATATATCCCTAAATATATGTTATTCCTAATTGTAATATCTCAGAAAATATGCTATATTAATCTATGCTATCTCCTATCATCATTACACAAATATTTAGAGTTATAACATAGATATGTACAAATATTTAGAATATGTCAAATCATGCTAACATTCCCCCTCAAATTGATGTCGATGGATCAAAAAGCAACAATTTTCCTACCAGAAACTAATGATGCTGTCGTGCCATAGACTTTGTAAATACATCATCTATTTGAAGTTCGCTGGATACATGTGGAAGAGTAATTATCTACAGTTTCTCTTATATAATGACAGTCCACTTCAATATGTTTGGTCCTTTCATGATAAATTGGATTAGTAGCAATTTGACTAGCACTTGTGTTGTCAGCATGGAGAGGAGTGGGATTAGATTGAGGAAATCGAATTTCTACAAGTAAACCATGAAGCCAAACAATCTCAGAGTTAGCAGTATACATTGCTCGATATTAAGATTTAGTGGAAGATTTTGATATATGGTCTTGCTTCTTTCTCTTCCAAGATATCAAGGAGTCTCCAAGAAACATGCACCAACCCGTGACAAAGCGACAAGTATTAGGGCATCCAACCCAATCAAAATCACTAAATGCATTAAACTGAATCTCAGAACCACTAGGAAAGAATAATCCACGAGTAGATGTTCCCAAGAGATACTGAATGATGCATCGGATCGCCACTAAATGTAGATGGCGTGGAGCCTGCATAAATTGACTCACTTTTGAACTGCAAAAGAGATATCAGGCCGAGTAATAGTAAGATAATTTATGCTCCCAACTAATTGCCAATACAAAGTTGGATCAGGTAGAAGATCTCCTTCCGCACGAAAGTACTTTATATTCAATTCCAATAGAGTATTTACAGAGAAAGATTCTTGAAGACCAGCCAACGCAATCAAGTCCTGAGTATATTTGTGTTGGTTCAAGAACACACCTAAAGAATTATAATGAACTTCTAACCCCAAAAAGTATGTAAGAGTACCAAGATCTTTCATATGAAAAGAATCCTTAAGTTGTTGTTGGAGGCTAGTGATTAGTGAAGAATCAGTTCATGTGATAATAATGTCATCTACATACACCAAAAGAAGAAAACAACCTGCAAATGTTTTTTGAAGAAACAAAGATAAATCATATTTGCTCTGCTCAAAAGAGAATTGAAGCAAAGTAGACCAAAACTTGTCAAACCAAGATCTTGGAGCTTGTTTTAAACCATATAAAGACTGCTTCAACTTGCATACATCTGATGTAGGTGATGAGAACAAACCGGGTGGGGGTTTCATATAAATATCTTCTTCGAGATCACCATGAAGAAAAGCATTCTTGACATCCATTTGATGAAGAGGCCAATTTTGTGATGCAGCAATGGCAATAATAGTTCACACCGTAGTCCTTTTTGCTACAGGTGCAAAGGTCTCCTCATAGTCTACACCATACTCTTATTTGTTGACAAGGACCACCAATCGAGCTTTGTACCAATCAAGAGTTCCATCAGAATGAAGTTTAATTGAATAAACCCATTCACATCCAATTGGACAGATATTTGGAGGACAAGGAGCAACGTCTCATGCGTTATTTTCTTTAAGAGCCAAAAGTTTCTCCTCTATTTCTTTTTTCCAACATTCTAGCTTGGAGGCTTGTGAGTAACCTGTTGGAATATATATGGTGGATAAAGTAGAAGAAAAAACATATCGTTTAGGAGTTTGAGACACTCTAGTAGATCGCTGAGGAGGCTCAAGAGGAACCAACCTTGAAGAAATCTCAGATTCTGGCTGTGAATCAGTCTAAGCTGACAGATCTACTACTAGATGGGGTAAAGTTGGCCGACGTCGTTCATACACAAATCCTGGTTTGAACCTCTTAGAAGACAATGACAAATCATCAAAAGTAGGAAGAAGAGGAGAAACAAAAGATGAGTCAACAACATGAGTAGGAAAGAAATACTGATTCTCAAAGAAAATAGCATTTCTAGAAAAATGAAATTTGTTAGAACTTGGATCATAGCAAATAAAACCTTTCCGCAAAGTACTATAGCCCATAAAAGCACATTTAATAGGCTAAACAGAGAGTTTATTGCGTTGAGAAGGAGGCAGGTGCACAAAACAAACACAACCAAACGTATGAAAACTATGATAGCTAGGATGCTTGTGAAAAAGACGATAATATGGAGACTCAAGATTTAACACTTTAGATGGAAGTCTATAAATTAAATATAGAGCAGTAGACAAAGCTTCAACCGAATATTTAGATGGAACAGAGGACTCAATCAATAAAGTACGAGTGACATTTAAAAGATGACAATTTTAATGCTTAGCAGCCCCATTTTGTTGTGGCGTATATGGGCAAGAGAATTGTAATACAATTCCTTTCTCAAGAAAGAAATTATTGAATTCGTGAGACATATATTATCCACCAGAATCAGATCTTAATATTTTGATGCATGTGGAAAGTTGAGTCTCAACGTAAGCCAAAAATTTCTTGAATATGGAAAACACTTCAGATTTAGATTGAAGAAAATACACCCATGTAAACCGACCATACTCATCTATAAATGTCACAAAATACTTGAAATGAGCATGAGAAATAACTGGTGAAATGCAATAAACATCACTATGAATGACATCAAAACAGTTTGCTGCACGACAACCAAAATTAGGAAAAGGAAGAGTTTTACTTTTGCCTAATTTATAAGTAGAACAATCAAAGGAAGCAGCTGAAAATGATTTTTATTTCCCAATAAACCAGAATTATAAAAATGAGACGACTCAATAGAACTTGGATGTCCTAGACGTTTATGCCAAACCTCATTCTTAGTAGTGGTAGCAGCAAAAGCTAGAGCACGAGGAATAGAAAAGTGCATTTAAAACAATCTTCCAACTTTAGGCCCCTTCGCGATTATCGTCCCCGACACCTGATCCTGCACAAGGCAACCATTACGAGAAAAATTCACATCACATTTGTTATCTACCAATTGGCCAACTGAAATAAGACTAGTTGAGAGCTTTGGTGATACAAAAATACTCTTGAAGGTTTTAGTAATATCCCCAACCTTGGTAATGGGTAAATTACTACCATTGGCAACCTGAATTTGTGTTGGACCATTATACTCACGGATGTTTTTGAGTATATTAGTTGAGTTGGTCATATGATTGGAAGCGCCAGAATCAACAAGCCAAAATTTAGATATTACCTCATTACCTTGCAGCCCCAAAGCTGAAAATGCTGACAAGGTCATTTGTTGTACTATTTCAGGAGTGAGAACTTGTCCTACTGAAGACGAGTTATCTGTAGTGTAACCATTTATCCCAACTTGAAAAGCATTTACCCTACAGTTTTGAGGACGTGTGGGACACTCTTTGATAATATGTCCTTGCTGTTTACAATAATTACAGAACTTCTTGCCACAATTGCTAGCAATATGACCATATTTCTTTCAACTGTAGCATTGAGTTCTAGCCATATCCATGCCCTTTCCTTTCCCCTGAGCTGCAAATGCAACAGTGACAACATTTCCTTGATGAAAAGCATTTTGTGTGAAGAAACGCTGCTCTTCACGAAGTAATTCCATAAAACAGACATCCAACAAGGGAGATGGATCATGGCTCATTAAGTTGGAGCGAACACTTTAAAAATCAGATCGTAATTTCATCAAACATTGATCTCACTTGCTTTGTTCATGAACTCCTTGAATGATGGAGAGATATTCTGAAGGTATTTTAGCATAAATGATATTGGCAAATTCAGCCTAGAAGTTCTGAAATCCAAAGAAATAATCTTGAACAGAGACACCTCCTAGAGAATACATAGCAATTTCATGCTCTAACTGAAAGCGCCTTGCGCTATGGTCTTGGTTGTAAACCTTTTGTAAATAATCCTACATGGCCTTTGTTGTTTTGTATGGCGTAAAATTAAGAATAATAAGAGAGTCAATTGACCCTAAAAGCCATGTCATCACCCGAGCATCTCTAACCTTCCATTGACTGAGCTTTGTAGGATCAGTAGGAGTAGGATCGCTTCCATCTATATGTCCTCATAATTCTTTTCTGGTGACAAATAGTTGGAATTGAAATTCCCAGGCAGAGTAATATTTTCCAGTAAACGAACATGGAAGGACTCAAACTGATATGACGCCATGTTCTTGACAAGCTAAGGAAGATAGAAATGCAATTATACAAAATAACCAGAATGACCAAGACTAAGATTCCAAGATACTTAGGACTAACAGATGAAAGACACTAAGAATCAAAACACTGAAATAGGTTGTAATACCATGTCAATTTTGTTGAATGAGTGCTGTCAAATGAGAGTTCTTCCATTAAATAGAAAGAGTTCTGATTTACATGCCTAAAAATTTGCTATATCCCTAAATATATGATATTCCTAATTGTAATTTCTCAAAAATTATGCTACATTAATATGTGTTATCTCCTATCATCATTACACAAATATTTAGATTTATACCATAGATATGTACAGATATATAGAATTTGTCCAATCATGCTAACATATATGACATTGTACTTCATTGCATTATACATCATTATTGTTCTTTGATATTTATGAGTGACTTTTTATAGCCATTATGGTTGTTTGAATATGAAAGACAATGATGGTAATTTGTATAGTTTGAGGTGCATTTTTCAATTTCATTATATGTGTTATGTGCTATATGAATTGTGAATTGTTAGGTTGGGTTGGTCTGATTGTTATGTAGGTTGTAGTATCTGGAGGTTCAGATGGAGTGCTTGGAGTACATGTATTATGTATTGCTTTACTTAGGGCTAGTAGGGATGCTTTCTGAGTACTGTTGTTGTTTGGTACTCACTCCCTTGAATTCTACACTTGTGTAGGTTACCCGCCCGAATTGTCTTGATCACCCCCTTCCCATCTTCGTCTAAGGCTTGCTTTGGAGTTCGTGAGGTAGCTTCTTGTCATCTCGGCAGACATCACTTACTCTTTCATTATGTCCTCGTCTTGTTCTAGATACAAAGATATTTAGATTTGTTTTTCTTTTGAAACTATAGTAATACTTAGAGGTTTGTACACATGACACCAGGTTCTGAGAGCTTTTGAGTTATATTATGATTTCCGCATATTTTTGTTGTGTGTAGTTACTTATTTTGTTCTTACTTCAGCATTTACCTTATCGAGTTTTGTTTAGGGTGATGGGATAAGACATGTCATCACACCCAATTTTTGGGTCTTGACATTTACCACATGGTAGTTAGTTTTTAGTATAAACTACTCTTTTCTTCTTAAAGTGTCTTTTTAATAATTGATTAAATTGATCTTTACATGAATAGGTATGTTTTGCCGGCTAGTGTCAAGAAACAATCTGCTTATGTCAACTAATAATGGGATTGGAACAGTTATATTCATTGTTTAGGAGTTATTTTTCTTGTATTGTGCACCTAATAAAGAGAGAAGTCAGCATCCTTTTAATATATCTTGTATTTTTTTTTACTGAAAAAAGTGCTTTATTCAATGTTTTAATTTACGGAGAACACACAGAAAATAAGTTTTGTGGCATGGTTATCACCAATGTCTCCATAATAATATATGGATCACCAATCAAAATCATAGAAAGATTAAGTTGTTAATTTTACACTTCTTGTTTGTATTTGTTTTCAACTTCCTTTGATAATTTTGCTATTCATACATGTAAATGTAGTGATATATGATGTACATTGTGGTAGTTTGATGACATAAAACATACAGCATGGACACAATCAAATTCTAAAATCATAGAATCAAGGTGGTCAGTACATTAGACACTCATTTTGATGACTCCTCCATAAGTCATCTCAACAAATAACTAATCAAGCAATGAAGAATTCAAGGCACTACCAAAGGATAAGGTACAAAAGATGGTTCATGTTAGTTTGTTGGAATCATTATATTTATTCACTTTACTTATATGTAAGCATAATTATAGGTGCAAATGCAAGGGGTTCATATTGGATACGTAATAGATTTGATTGAAATAGCAAGCATAACTGCTTCACCAATTACAGTAGCAACAACCACAGCCACTTCACCAATTACAGCAGCTGCAAAGACAACCAGTTTTCCAAATACGGCAGCTACAAGCAGAACCACTTCACCAATTATAGCAGTAACAACCACAACCGTTGTATTTAGAGAAGCAGTTGTGCCTTTTGCTGCAGTAATTGGGAAAGTTGTTGTGCTTGTTGCTGCTGTGATCGAGGAAGCGGTTGTGGTTGCAGCTATTGTATTGGTGAAGCAATTGTCCTTGATGCATACCTTGTACTCAAACATAAAGTAAATTGAACGTCTTTATAAGAGCATCAAATGATTTTTTGTTTTTCTCTTCAGAAATCTAGAGTACTAATTTGACTCTTGAAATCTAAATACTGGCACATATATTGGGACACAATATGCATTTACCAAGATTGGGTAAAATACCATCAAAAAATAGATCATACATTTGAGAATTTTATTTGGAGGGCATAAAAAATACTTGAAGTACGATCTTCAAATCGGACGACATGTATACAGAGGGAAACAGAGAATACAATTCAGTGGTGGAAATTTAAGGAACAAAAGAAGGGTTTTTATAGTTGGTTTGAGTTATTTTTGTTGGAATTAATGCATCCACACCTTGATGTTTAGTCTTTCAATATTGTCTCTTAGCTTTTCAAGAAGTCTTTTAGAATTTTGTAATACATGTATCTAGTAATTTATGATACATGTATCTAGTTAATTGTGCAAGACTTTTTGTTTTCTATTTTGAGTACTATAAATAGTGATGTAGTTGATGATTTTAATCATCTCAAGTGGCCTTAAGTAGCCTATATAAAACTTGAGTGTTCTCTAAATATAGTATTCTCCTTCTATATTTCCTACAAATTGGTAACAAGAGCAGGTTTTTGTTCTTAATTTGGGGTTAGGTGAAGAAACAAATGTGGCATCCAAAACAAATGAAGGTGTTGGTTCTTTAATTGTTCTTACTCCATTTTTTGATGGAACTGATTTTGAATATCAGAAGATAAGAATGAGAACGCATTTGAAAGCTGAAGGTTTGTGGAGTATTGTTGCAAATGGCTCTGAAGAGCCTGAAAACGATGGTGAACTTACAACAACAGAGATGAAAAATCTTGAGGCTAACTACCATCAAGATGCAAAAGCCTTGGGCAAAATTCAAATGGGAGTCTCTAGAGCATATTTTGCAAAAATTGCTACTTGTGAGACTGCAAAGGAAGCTTGGGAGTCTCAAGAAATTGAGGTGTATGGTGACGAAAAGGTACGCACTATAAATCTTCAAACTCTTAGAAGAGAGTTTCAAAACTTGAAGATGATAGAATCTGAAAAAATAGATGAATATTGCACAAGAGTCATGAATATTGTTAATGAAATGAGAAATCATGGTGATACAATTTCTGACCAACAAGTTGTGGAAAAGATTCTAATTAGTGTCACTTAAAAGTACAAGTACATTGTTGCTATCACTGAGGAGACAAAAGATCTTTCTAAGCTTTCTATCAAAGAGCTAGTTGGATCATTTCGTGCACACGAGAAGCGAAACTTTTTTCATAAAGATCAACCCAAAGAGACGGCTTTCCAGTCCAGAACAAATGAGAGTTTTCAAAATTTCTCAAAAAAATCAACAAAAGAAGAATTATGATCCAAACTTTATTGTAATTTTTTTGTTGTTTTTTGAGAAATTTTGAGAATTCTCATTTGTTCTAGACTGGAAAGTCATCTTTTTGGTTGATCTTCACGAAAAAATCTTTGTTTCTCGTGTGCATGAAATGATCCAACTAGCTCTTTGATGGAAAGCTTAGAAAGAAATTTCGTCTCCTCGGTGATAGAAACAATATACTCATATTTCTCTATGACAGTAATTAGAATCTTTTCCACAACTTGCTGGTCAGAAATTGTATCACCTTGATTTCTCATTTCATTAACAATATTCATGACTCTTGTGCAATATTCATCTATCTTTTTAAGATGTTATCATCTTAAACTTTTGAAACTCTCTTCTAAGAGTTTGAAGAATTATAGTATGTACCTTTTCGTCACCATACACCTCAGTTTCCAGAGACTCCCAAGCTTGGTTTGTAGTCTCACAAGTAGCATTTATGGCAAAATATGCTCTTGAGACTCCCATTTGGATTTTTCTCAAGGATTTTGCATCTTGACGATACTTAGCCTCGATATTTTTCACCATCATTTTCTGGCTCTTCAAAGCCATTTTCAGTAATAGTCCACAAACCTTCAGATTTTAAATGTGTTCTTAGTCTTATCTTCCGGTATTCAAAATCATCTCCATCAAAAAATGGAGTAAGAACAACTAAAGAATCAGCACCATCATTTATTTTGGATGCCATAATTTTTCTTCACCTAACCCCAGATTAAAAACGAAAAACTGCTCTTGATACCAATTTGAAGGAAATTTAGAAAGAGAATACTTTCTTTAGAGAATGTTCAAGTTTTATATAGGCTAGTTAAGGCCACAAGAATCATCAATTACATCTCTATTTATACTAGTAACATGTAAAACCAAAGGTCTTGCACAAATAACTAGATACATGGATCACAATTAATTAGATACATGTATTACACACTCCTAAAAGACTTCTTGAAAAACTAAGAGACAATATTGAAAGACTAAACATTAATGTGGATGCATTAATTCAAACAGGATGAACATTGTACTCACGTATTGTACCAAAAGGAATGTAAATGATCATATATATCATATATAATATACGCTACCATATTATATATTGTGAGCTTTATAGTGTGAGCTTTCCATCGGAACATTTAACAAAAAAATTCTCTGTAAAATGAGCTTAAGAGAATGATTTCTTCCGACTCTTCAGGTTTAAGTTTTCTTTCTCAATGATATATATGTTTTCATGCCAGTATTCTAGTGTAGAACCTAGCGGACATTAATTTCTCTAATTTTAATTTATTATTGTTTTTCTTTTAGGTCAATTTTTCATTCGAATGGTTTGAATTTTGTTTCATTTTTCTAATTTATTGGGTATTTGGGTTGTAATGTCATTGCATGCACTATATTTTAGAGTTCATTGTAGCACTGGTCCTTTTTCTCCTTCTCCTCTCTGACTTGCCTATTTACGAGTTTGTATTTAATAATTTATCTTGTGGAGGCCTTTGCATTTACTTCAGAAAGGGGAGAATTGCAAACATGAGATGTCGTAATGGAGCCGATACAATGATGAAGCTAAAAATTTCGTCAAGGGTGTTTAAAATTTAAGGAGTGAATAATATTTTTTAGTTGAGTGGGTGCATAATTTTTTTAGTTGAATTATATTCGCCCTAGTCTATAAAGTAAATGATTGAGATTCTTTTCATAGTTTAAAATAAATGAATTATACAAAATTTAAGAAAATTATTGATTTTTTTTTTAATATTTACCCTTAATTTTGATGAGATCTTGATATTTTAAGAATATCAAAAGTATAATAAGAAAAAATAGCTTTTAATTTTTATTTTTATAAATTGGGTTGTATTCCAATAATTTACTTATCTATATGGATTAGAAGGAATAAACAGAAGCAATAAATGTTCTCAAAGAATTTAATGGGCCTGTTTGAATAACTTGGGTGAAGAGTTGTGAATCACATATTTGTTATAAATTTATGGAAAAATTACAGAAATCTCACCTTTTAGTTTACTTATTACCATTATCCCCTATAAGTTTTACAAATCTCCAAAATCCCTCATTTTCGCGTATCAGATTAGTATATCTCGCGCATCAGATTAATGTAACAGCGCTTATATTATTATATCTCGCGCATCAGATTAGTGTATCATGTATAAAATGTAATGTATCTTACTTAACGATTAATGTATCTCGTGCATCAGATTAATGTATCAACGCTTATATTATTGTATCCGTTTGAGGGATTTCTGTAATTATAAACTTTTAAGGGATAGATTGTAATTTTGCCTTAAAAGTATGTGATTTCTGTAATTTGCCCTAAATTTATTGAATGAAAACAATAGAAAGATACCCGGCACTATTTGTATTTATTTCCTTTCTATTATTAAAAAATTGACCAGATTGTTATAAAAAATCCGGCAGAGAGGATCAAACTCCAGACCTTAGAGATATAAATTACCACAGTTACCACTAGATTGTCAACCTTTATTGATTCAAAGAGTGTTCATTTATTAATTTATCCATATTATATAATATATTTTATATATATACACGATCTAATTTTCCGACAAAGAGTGTTAGGCTGACCACCCTTAGTCGGATGCAGTCGAGTAAGGATGGTCAGTCGAACACCCTTCATTAAAAATTAGACCATATATATAAATAAAATATTATATATAATATGGATAAATTAATAAATGAACATTATTTGAATCAATAGAGGTTGACAGTCTAGTGGTAGCTGTGGTAATTTATATCTCTAAGGTCTGGAGTTTGATCCTCTCTGCCGGATTTTTTCATAACAATCTTTTCTGGTCAATTTCAAAAAAAAAAATAGAAAGGAAATAAGGTTTCTATTGTTTTCAATTCAATAAATTTATTAACATAATATAGGATTCACAACTCTTCACCCAAGTTATTCAAACAGACCCATTAAATTCTTTGAGAAAATTTATTGCTTCTTCATATTCCTTCTAGACCATACAGATAAGTAAATTATTGGAATATAACACGTTCTTTAAGAATAAAATTTAAAAGCTACATTTTATTATTTTACTTTTGATATTCTTAAAATATTAAGATCTCATCAAAAGTAAGGATAATCTATACTACTTTAAAAGCATGAACTCCCTAACTTGAATGTTAAATTACTACAATACCCCTAACTTAAAACACCCATTTTAGTAAATATATGTTGTATTTTTATATTTTATTTATTTATTTGGTCTATATCATATTAAAAGCTAACACCTTTTAATATCAATGGGCAGTGACTTTTCCGAAGGGTTGTAACATTTTGATAGAGTTGTGACTTTTTTGATGAGTTATGACATTTTCGAAAAGTTTAACTTTTCTGAAGGATTGTAACTTATCTAATAAGGAACAATAGGAACTTTTTCATACTATCCTTTGTTGTCTATAAATATGGCGGTTTTCTCACACTTTGAATTTTGTACATTTTCTATTCTTCTACTTAACACAAGGAAGCTTGTGATAGTAGTTCAATGCAATTACAATATTTTATGTGGCTAAATTAAATAGATCAACAAAAATTGATGCAACAAGGAGAATGGAATAACTCTACTTCAAATGAGAAGACTATCTAGATAACTAATATGTACTCATTTTCATAGCCATAAATATATTTTTGCAACAAATTCAACTTAACAAGAAGTTCAATGATATCTGTTGCACAAACTATAACTTGGTGTTCAAGTTGTGAAAAGTCATAAACTGTTGGAGAAAAAAAGATTTGATCAAACACTTTTTTGAAGAGTCCGAATATGTACTCATTTTCATTACAATAAATATATTTTTGCAACAACTTCTACTTGACAAGAAGTTCCATGATTTTCTGTTGCACAAATTACAACTTGGTGTTAAAGCTGTGAAAAGTCTCAAATTGTTGGAGAAAAAAGATTTGATAAAAAACTGGTTTGAAGTGTCTAAACTAGATTTAATAAGTACTCCTCCGTTTCCAATTTATTTGTTGTACTTTTATTTATATTCAGTTAAATATGAATGTTCTTTTTTCTTAGTTGTTGGGGGTGCATCTTTAAGACCACAAAGTTAAAAGACATTTTTATATATGATACATATCCTTAAATTAAAAGTCTCCTTTATTAGTTAAAATTTCATATCAAATTTAAATTAGACAAATATATATCTATTTTTTTTATCTTCTATACTAACTTAAAAGAATGAACTACAAAACTTAAATGATAAATTATTATAATACCACAAACTTAAAACACCAAATATACTATATCTTATATAAAAATATATTTTATTTATTTATTTTATATTATATTATGTTAAAAATAGGCACCTTTTCACATTTAAGGGTTGTGACAATTCCAACGAGTTATAAGTTTTGCGATGAGTTGTGACCTTTTCGAAGGATTGTGACTTTTCTATAGGGTTGCGACTTTTTCGAAGAGTTGTGACTTTTCTGAATAGTTGTGACATTTCCAAACAGTTATGACTTTTTCGGTGAGTTGTGACTTTTCTAAAGAGTTGTGACACTTTTTTGATAACAATAAGAAATTTTTTATGCACTGCCCTTTGTTGGCTATAAAATGAGGGGTTTCCTCAAATTTTTAAACTATAATTTTTTTAAGTTTTTCACTGTTCTTCTTCTTCTTAGAACATCCAATTTAGTATATCTTCTATATTTTATATATTTACTTATTTATTTATGTTATAGTATATTATATTAAAATAAGACACCATTTCACACTAAATGGTTACGAATTTTTCAAAGAGTTTTGACTTTTCCTATGAGTTGTGACATTTTCAAATGGTTGTGACTTTTGTGATAGAAACAACATGCACATTCTCATACTACCCTTTGTTAACTATATATGAAGGGGTTTCTTCACATTTTTAAACTACAATTTTTTAATGTTTTCTAATTTTCTATTCTTAAAAATTCACGTTTGATTTTCAGACGTTGACTATCTCAAAGTTCAATGATATTTGAACATTCCCTAACATGAATGTTAATTAATATAATACTTAAACTAAAAATATCTAATTTTGTATATATTTTATATTTTACATCAATATTTATTGGTATTATATTATATTAAAGCAAGAACTCCAACAATACAATAATAACAAATTAATGAACTATGGGGGAGGGAGGAGAAAGTATATTTAAGAGGATGTGTAACTAAAATATTTTAAAAGTGACTAACTTTCAATTATAATCCTAAGAAAGCTTACATCCACTATTCATAGGAGCTTATACTCTATCATTCATTTTATAATTGTTTACATATTTTTTAAATTTAATAATACTCACATTATTATTAATGTAATACATGGTTTAATATTCACGTGCAACGCACGTGCGTCAAAACTAGTATTAAAAAAATCCAATAATCTTCTTAAACTTTAAATAATTCATTTATTTTGAATTATGAAAAGAATCTCAATAATTTACTTAATATGGACTAGAGTGAGTATAATTCAACTAAGAAAATTATGCACCCACTCAACTAAAAACAATTGTTCACTCCTTAAATTTTAAATACCTTTGATGAAATTCCTAGTTCCACCACTAATTATAGTTGTAAGGCTATAGAGACAATTTGCTTCTTGTAGGTGTATGCATTGGTGGGTTACAACAATTAATTTTAAAGTGATGGATATTTTCTCAATCTTCAAATTTTCAACATATATATTGAGCCTTATCAGCCATTATTATATGGGAATTATGGAACAGATAAAATTCAAGAAAACATGAATGAAATATTACCTATAAGAGGATAGTTTATCTAGTCCAATTGATAAATAATCATATGATTAGACTCAACTATCTCTAGTTAACTTGTACACCAATAGACTAGCCAACACTGACACATTTCTGGAGCAATTACAAGCAT
>JAJOOR010010020.1:0-30477 GCA_036250505.1 Solanum acaule | reverse complement strand
GGGGAATTGTTGTTTTTCGATTTTTCCTTAAGAGTAGTTGACTTAAGGTGATCCTTAGTCGACTACTGATAGCGAGTTAATCAAAAAACTGAAAAGTAAACTTGACACAAGACGTTTTTATACTGGTTGGGATCCAATATGGATCTTACGTCCAGTTCCCTTGGGTTGCAAGGGTGTTCTCTTCAAGCTGTTGAACTTTTGGTGTGATTACAGGGATGAGTGTAAACATTTTACACTCAGTGTTTGTTTCACTAACTTTTTGTTTTGATACAAAGCCTTACCAATAATATTTATCTCTCCTCTCTTTTTTGTTTACACAGTAGAACTAGGTAATACAATGCTTGATAAAGGTAGAGAAGGGAATGTGAGATGATTCAGACTTGTTGTACACTTCCTTCTGTCAATTGAGCCTTTATTTATAGTGTTTGAAGTCTCGAATCTTTTCTGTGAAGAGATAGCAACCCAAGAGATTTGATCATTGGAAAAGAATGCAAGTGATCCTAATTTTCCAAGAATAAAGCTCAAGACTGACTTCCAGTCTTGATTCTTGTTCAGCTTCCTTGATTGCCTTATTGATTATAGCCATTGTAGCTTCCTTGATTGACTGTAGATTATAGTCATTGTGTTCTTCAGTTTATCTTTGAATATTCAGCTTCCTTGATTAATTGTAGACTTGGCATCTTCAGCTTTCCTTGATTGGTGGTTGGAATATAGCCATTGTATTCTTCATTGCTAGTTGTCGAGATATTCACCTTCCTTGATTAGTGTCTTTCGTGATCTGTGTATTCTGAGGATCTCTACATGGATCCTTGATTGATTGTTTATCAATCAAAATCCTTGATTGGTAATCTTCACTTGATTTATGGAGATCCATGATTGATTCTTTTCCTTTTTGATGATACGTTTGCCCTGTAAGGAAATAGGTTGTTTATCATTAAAACTTTACTCTAACGCCACAATCATGTCTTTATACCCCTGACAAGGTATATTGGGTCCTCTCGATGGGGCGTATACATCGGACTCTACGTTTAGCTCATGTGGTTCATGTTGGTTAATAATAGCTCCTACAATCAGACTCTTAGCGCATTGACCAGGTTTTTAGCAGTTACTTCAGTATACAGTTCAACATGTTATCTTCATGATTAGTACTTGGTCATTGCATTCAGTTTATCTTTCAGTTATACTTTAGTACATAATTATATCCTTGTTTAGATTATATTATTGCTCAGTTATGCATTGTTCAGCTTAGCATATCTATATCTTGCATGCTCAGTACATTCCAAGTATTGACACATACTTTGCGCTACATCATTTCATGATGTAGGTTCAGACACTCAACATCTAGATCACGCTTAGTTTGACTCTCAGCTTATATTTAGCAGCTTTAGTGGTGGGTCCTCATACTTCGAGGACAATAGGCATGCTTTCTATTTTAGTTACTGTGCTAGAACAATAGAGATTAGCAACAAAATGCGGTTCTATGGCAAGAAGATGATGATGTCAAAATTGTTGAAAAACTATTGCGCTCTTTGATGCCGAAGTACAATTATGTTGTTTGTTCCATTGAGGAGTCAAAAGATATAGATGAGTTGTCGCTTGACGAATTGTAAAGCTCCTTATTAGTGCATGAACAAAAGATGAATCGCAGTTCAACTTCTGAGGAGCGGGCCTTGAAATCTTCTACTTTTACTTTTTCCAATTCTAGAGGAAGAGGTAGAGGTAGATGTAGAGGTAGAGGAAGAGGGAGAGGAGACCGTGGACATAGAGATGGAGGCAGAAATTTTAGGGTCAATGATGACTACGACAAAGGCAGAGGAAAGAAATAGAATGTTATCGATGTCATAAATTTGGCCAATATCAATCTGATTGCTACACTAGGCTACCTAATGAGAAGGACAAGAAGTCCACTTTTGTTGAAAGCAAGGAAACAGAGACCTTGTTGATGGCAATACAAGCACAAGAAGTGCCTGGACAAGATGTTTAGTATCAGGACACAGGCTGCAGTAATCACATGAGTGGGAGTAAGTCTTGTTTTTCTTATTTAAATGAAAGCTTTCGTTCTAAAGTTAGCCTTCGTGATTGCTCTATTGTGGATGCAATGGGAAAATGTGATATTAAAATTAAAGCGAAGAATGGTTTTGAAGAAATATATCAAATGTGCTATATGTTCCTGCTTTAAAAGAAACTTATTCAGTGTAGGACAATTGCAAGAAAAAGGATATTTTATTCTCATTGGAAAAGGTGTTTGTGAGATTTATAGTCCTAATAGAGGAGCTATTGCCACTGTGAAAATGAATTCAAAAAGGTTATTTCCCATGAATATTTAGAGTATTCAATCATGTTTAAAAACAAAAGTAAAAGATTCTTCATGGTTGAGGCATTTTAGATATGGTAACTTGGGTTTGGTGGATTAAAAACTCTCCAAGAGAAAATATGGTGATAGGCCTTCCTGAAATTCTCATCCCTTCCCGAGTTGGTGAAGAATGTGTTGTTGGCAAATAACATCGTTCTCAGTTTCCAAAAGGGAAGTCGTGGTGGGCGAAGGATTGTTTGGAGATGGTGCATTCTGATATATGTGGCCCAATTAAACCAATTTCTAATGGAGGTAAAAGGTATTTAATTACCTTTACAGATTATTACTCTCAAAAACCTTTGGTGTACTTTTTGCCAGAAAAGTCAGAAGCTTTTGGAGTATTTAAAAGCTTCAAGGCTCATGTAGAAAATGCTACTGGAAAAGCCATAAAGACTCTTCGAATTGATCGTGGTGGTGAGTACTGCTCAAAAGTCTTTGAAGATTTTTGTGAATCTAATGGAATTCGTAGAGAGCTCACCACTGCTTATACACCACAACAAAACAGTGTATGAGAGACAAAGAATAGAACAATTCTCAATATAGTGTGGAGTTTGCTAGCAAAAGGAAGAATGAAAAAGGCTTTCTGGCCAGAAGCGATTAACTGGAGCACTCATGTATTGAATAGAAGTCCAACATTTACTGTTCAAAACATGACTCCAGAAGAGGCTTGGAGTAGAAGAAAATCAATTGTCGATCACTTACGAATTTTTGGTTGCATTGCCTATGCACATGTTTCAGACGAGAAGAGGAAGAAACTTGATGACAAAAGCGAAAAGTGTATCTTTCTCGGTGTTAGTGAAGCATCAAAGGCATATAAATTTCTTAATCCACAAACGAAGAAGATTGTAATCAGTACAGATGTTATTTTTTTTATAAGATAACCCTTGGGACTGGAGTATACAGCAGTCTACTCCAATCGTATTTGACAGTGAAGTTGAAGAAGTGGCTGAAATGCCTGAAAGTGCAGAGAATTCATCTCCAATAGCTGCTGAAACTCTACCAACTCTTGCTGAAATTTCACCAACTGCTGAAACTTTACCAGCAACTTTAGAAGAAAGTGATGCAGCAGCTCATTCTCTTCTCCGTGCTCGCAGAAAGTCCACGTGGATGCTGGACTATAAGGTACCAGGAATCAATGTAAATGATGATTCAATTACTCATTTGGCATTGTTTGCAGATTGTGACCCGACAACATTTGAGAGTGTTGTTAGAGAAGAAGAATGGAGAAAGACGACGGAGGTTGAAATTGAAGCTATTGTAAGGAATGATACTTGGGAGCTTGTTGATCTTCGTGAGAAGAACAAAACCATTGGCGTCAAGTGGGTCTAGTTTTTCCTTAAGAGAAACTCTACAAATGGCTGACTCAGATATTGTTAGCTGTGGAGTATCTGCAATTCAATTCTCATCTAAACTATTGTTATTGAATTCTCAAATTAAGAAAAAAAATTAGGAATGGGGAGAAATGGGCATAATCACAGAACGTGCAGTGAGAAAGGCAAAGCATAAAATTGAAATTGTTTGATGTTGAGCCACTACAACTAAGTGTTAAAATAATGTCTGAAAAAGATTTTATGGGAAGAAAAATCAAGAAAGGAAATCCATGGGAAGAGGATGAACACAGAGCATTCTTGAAAGGATTGGATTTTCATGGGAAAGGCAATTGGGCTAAGATTACGAAGGATTTCTTGCCTAGTAGAACATCAATAAAGGTTGTCAGTCATGCTCAAAAATACTTCGTGAGATTATTGGATGCTAACTCCTATTCAAATGAGAGAAAAAGGGGTAAAAAATCAAGATGAAGATCGAAAACACTTGATTTCTTGTGCTTTTTTTCTCTCATTTGAATTGGAATGAGTATCCAATAATCTCACGAAGTTAGTATAAGCATAACTAACAATTTGTGTCAAGAAATGTAATGTCGATTCTCACTAAATACTTCCTTCCCTTTCTCCTACTGTCTGGGCTTCAATTAATCCCCGATTAATTTTCATTGTCTTAGAATGATTAGTTTGTGGCTTTACTGCCGACTTGCAGAGATTTTGCTTATGCTTATCCTTGTTGGTTTTGGCGCGCCTGTTAACTGATTTGAAGCTGGGCTGAGATAGAGAGAAAGTTAGATAAATGTGGATGTGGAATACAGCAAGACGACGAAAGAATCAAGAACCAACTATGGTTTCATTTCATATATCGGAAATATACAACTACAATAAGACATATATCCATACAAAAAAACACATCAAAGAATAAGTAGCCTTGTGTATATCTTCTTGACTATAACTTTAACTCCAAATTATTATCCTCAGAAGAAGAAGAAGACGAAGAAATCCCAGAAAATGGCTTGTCGAATGTAGTCGTACTGATTGACATAGAGGCATAATGATCATTATACGGATACATGTGAGCCCAAGTAAGAGGCATTACTGTTGGAACACTTTTCATCATGTAATTTGGTACAAAACTTGGCACATTATGACTTTCTTGATTACGTGTATCCTCTGTTTTTTCAAGATGCTCTGTTTTGTCAATACGAAGATCGAAAACACTTGATTTCTTGCTGTTTTTTCTCTCATTGGAATTAGCATCCAATAATCTCAGGAAGTACTTTTGAGCATGACTAGCAACCTGTGTCGACGTTCTACTAGGCACGAAATCCTTAGCAATGTTAGTCCAATTTCCTTTTCCATGAAAATTCAATCCTTTCAAGAATGCTCTCTGTTCATCCTCTGTCCATCGATTTCCTTTCTTGATTTTCCTTCCCATGAAATCTTTTTCAGATGTTAGTGCAGCAGCAGAACTCGTTGTTGTTGTAGTGATCTCAAAACCAAACAATTTGATGCTTTTGCCATTTTCACTGCAATTCCTATCCATGGCTAAAAACAATTTTCTTAATTTGATAAATGAAGAAAAATAGTATTATTACTTATTAGTGTATATATAAGGAGGAGAGTTTCCTTTTTTTTTTCTTTTTTTTATTTATAGAAAGCGTGTTTTTTCACTTTTTAAGACTAGTTATGGTAACTACTACTACTACTTATTTTATTATTAAGGAATATGTTTTTATGCAGATTCTTACCGTTTATTTTAGGTTACTAATCAATAAATTTACTATTACTTCCGTCCACTTTTAATTGTGCACTTTTCAAAAGTTAATTTGACTAATTTTTTCAAAGTTAAATTAGACTGCATTAATTTGATATTTTAAAAAAAAAATAGATATTCAAAAACTATACGAAAAGTACTATAAATTACAATTTTTTGCATATCAATATGATGAAAAAATACATCGTAAAATGTTAGTCAAAGTTTTATAGTTTGACTCTAAAAAAAGAAACTATGACAACTAAAATTGAACGAAGGTAGCACTATGTTACCATCGTATGATTAATGTTATACATCATCCGATATTAAAAGTTTACCTTTTTTATATGGTGTAAAAGCTACTTGACTTTATATTTATTATAATTCAGTGAAAACAAGGGAAAATGTGTCTTTGGATTAAGGAAAATATTTCAGATAGTATTTATGGGAAGGAAGTAAAGGATTATGATTGTACTAACTATAATAACCCTTTTCTTTTACATTGTGTTAGTATCCTAATGCAATAAGTGATAAATAAAGAACATAGTGAAAGTAAAAGAATATCTATAAGATTTGATTTGGAAGTAGATTTTATATTTCTTTTCGTAAATATCAATAGATCTTGTTATTTCATTTTGCAAAAGTAAGATATCAACTAACCAAATTATTTTGCTTTTGAAACGTTCAAAGTGACTTAAATCTGATTTTGGACTCCGGCTAGTGATATGATATAGCTGATGGAAAATAGTTTCGGTTAGTGATATGATATCAAGCCGATGGAAAATGGTTCCGGCTAGTGATATTGTGCCGAAGGAAAATGATTCCGACATGAGTTTGATTATTGTGATTTAATGCATTTTTATGCCTATGTTTGACCTACTTGTGCATCTTGCCGGTGTGGAAATGGTTTTGGGGTGTGAATAGAATGAATAAATTTTTCGCTTTTATCTTGTGTTTCTTTATCTTTCATTTTACTTTTCGTTGGGTTGAGGGTGACTTGTCTGGATGGGAATAAACAAGTTCCATCACGTCCAATTTTGGATCATGACTACCTCTTCCTGAATTAGTTACTCAGCTTAAAAAGGACATTATGAACACAAATTCAGGGGTTTAATGGGATGATGTTGCGACTGAGTGTGGGACTCTAGGTACTCCAGATAGTTGATTCTCAAATATTATCATACTAATGAATGATTAGTGGAAGCATGTTTGGTCCATGGAAGTTATATTTCAACAACATATTTTTCATCATTTTCCCAAAAGGAAGAAAACGATGTCATTTTTTATAATTATCTTAACTTTGAACTTAATATCACTCGCTCCAACGGACACATTTTGACATTATTATGCACTCTTCTAAAAAAAATCAACAAAATATTTCCAAATTTGCTAGTTTTATTATTATTGATCTTTAATAGAGACCCGCCAAAAGCCGAAAGGATTTAAAACATTTCATATAATTTTTCGAAAAAAAAAAATTTCCTTGGAGAGAAATGCCATACACACTTCATATTTCCTTTAATTTTTCCTCGTAACAAACAGTCATGTAACATGTTGTAATATTGAATGTTATTTGCAGTGATAGGAGACCTTGGAGAGGAGTTCTTCTGCTTGGTTCTCCTGGCACAGGAAAAACACTATTGGCCAAAGATGTTGCTACAGAGTGTGGGACAACATTTGTGAATATTTCTTGTAGTTGGAGCATGAGTATGGGCAAGCTCAATTAAGCACTGTGTTAATCGTTCACTCTCCATGTACCCACATAGCAACATCTTTGGCCAAGAGTGTTTTTTCTGTGTCAAGAGGATCAAACATAAGAACTCTTCTCTGAGATCTCCTAATTCGCTGCAAATAATATTCTATATTACAACATGTTACATGACAATTTGTACCGAGAAAAAATTAATGGAAATATGAGGTGTGTGCATTTCCCTCCAAGAAAAAACATTTTTTCAGAAAGTTTTATGAAATGTTTCAACTATTATTTTCACCATATTTTTTATTTATCACGTAATATTTTGAGATATTAAAACACAGTAGAAAAAAAGGCAAATTATAGTTAGTATAGTCATAATCATTTACCTTCTTGCCATAAATAATTTGGAATATATTCCCTTATCCCAAGGACACTTTTCCTTATTTGTACTTGATTATAATAAATACTACAAAGTAGCATTCATACAAAAGAGAACCTTTTATATAAAAGATATTGAATGGAGAAAAATCGTAATCATAGTATGATCAAATAATTATTTAGGTGAAAATACAGATTGATTTAAGTTATATACATTGATTGACGGTATAAAATGATCCAAACAATCAGATTATTTAAAAGATAAGTACATATAAATTTATTGATTAGTAACATAAACTAAAGGGAAAGTAATCCTATAAAAAAAAATAAGAACGGATTATCATAACAAATCTTATATATTAGGAAAAGTGAAAATGAAGCGCTTTCCTAGTTATCTTTTATATTGCATACAAAAGGAGTTTTTCCTCCTTATATATACACTATTCTTTTTGAATTCTCAAATTAAGAGGAAAGAAAAATAGCAATAAGGAGGAATAAAAAGCATAAAACTGAAATTGTTTGGTGTTGAGACTTGCTGCAATAATGTCTATAAAATATTTTATGGGAAGAAAAAACAAGAAAGGAAATCCATGGATAGAGAATGAACACAAAGTGTTCTTCAAAGGATTGAATTTTCATGAGAAAGGTAATTGGCCTAAGATTACCAAGAATTTCTTGCCTAGTAAAACATCAATACAAGTTGCTAGTCATGCCCAGAAATACTTCATGAGATTATTGGATTCTAATTCTAATTCAAATGAGAGAAAGGGGGGCAAAAAATCAAGATGAAGATCGAAAACACTTGATTTGTTGTGCCTTTTTCTCTTATTTGAATTGGAATCACGAAGTTATTCTAAGCATGACTAACAATTTGTATTGATATTCCACTAGGCAAGAAATTCTAGTAACAATAATAATGTTGACTATCTAAAATGGGCAAGGTTCAAAGATAAACACATAAGACTGGCAACTTCATGTAATATGTATTGGGGTACAATTTTTAGGGCTATATATAAGAATCGGATGATGAAATGTTTGGGCAAGAAAATGGTTGTAAATATAGTAAGATATTAATTATTATTCAATTTTTGACTCATGATCAAATGAAAATAAAGTAAATATGAAAAGATATTAATTATTATTTGATTTTTGACTCATAGTCAAATGCAAATAAAGTAAATATAGAAAGATATTAATTGTTATTAGATTTTTGGCTCATGTTCACAGGAAAATAAAGTAAATATAGAAAGATATTAATTGTTATTAGATTTATCATGGTCAAATGAAAATAAAGTAAATGTAAAAAGATATTAATTATTATTTGATTTTTGACTCATATTCAAATGAAAATAAAATAAAAATAGGAAGATATTAATTATTATTCGATTTTTGACTCATGGTCAAATGAAAATAAAGTAAATATAGAAAGATATTAATCATTATTTGATTTTTAACTCATGATCAAATGAACTGAATCTATTTACTTGTGCATTCTTATCCAATCATATATTTATGAGATAAGTGTCAAAAACATACTTAAACTATCACTTATTAGTTTGAGAAACACACTCCAGTGGTGTGTGTAATGCATTCTCCCTTTTATTTGAAAAAATCATGACACATGACATTTCATATGGATAAAATATTTCACCTTAACAAAAATTAAATAATAATAAACTATTATTATTAATTTAAAATTAAAGATTAAAGTATAACTATCCCAAAAAAAAAATATTTAAATAAAATTTAAATTATTTTTCTTACCCCACTCCACCACCTCCTCCCCCACCCAAACCACCCACTCATTCTCCAAAAATAAATTGATAATATTTTATTTTAAAAAAATAAAATTCTACCCCATCCTATTTAACTCTCCGCTCCTAATTTATTTATTTATTTTATATTTTTTATCGTTTTGTGTTAGATATGTACATATATTTTTAGAAAAAAAAATTGTGTACCGAATATAACATAAATAAAAAATTTATTTTAAAAAAAGTCTTGCGGCGGCAAGTAAAACATATTTTTGATATGTATATATCTAACACAAAACGAGAAAAAAATTGAAAGCGAAGGGTTTGGTGGAGTGGGTAGAGTTTTTTTTAAAAATAAAAAATAATAATATCTAAATTAGTATTTGAAGGGGAGGGAGGAAGATGAAGTAAAAACAAAATTATACACTTTTATAAAAGAAATTTAAACTAAAAAAACCAAAAAAATGGAGGGGGAGGGGGTTACGGTGCGAGGAAGTGATGGAGTGGGGTAAGAAAAATATTTTACATTTTATTTTATAAAAAATATTATTTTTTGGGATAATAATTTTGTAATCTTTACTTTTTAACTAACACTTAATTTATTTAATTTTTGCCAAGATGGAATGTTTTGTCTATGTAGAGTGTGATGTGACAATTTTTTTAAAGTAAAAGAGAGAGGTGTGTTTCTCAAACTAATAAGTGATGGTTTATGTATGAAATTCAAAAAAGGGTATAGTTTTAGTGTATTTTTGACACTTATCTCTTTATTTATTGCATTTTTATTCAATTAAGTGCTTATTCGATTGAAGGTTTATTTAATAAACTATGTAAAGGATATTCATAATACAGTGTATTTATAATACACCCCTTTTGATGTTCATTTATTAGATAATGTGTCTTAATAAAAATCTTGCTAGAAAAAATATTAGTAAAGAAAAAAAAATAGTACATATAGTAATAAGCATTTGCTCGTTGCCTCATTAAAAATCGTATCAGAACCAGTGGGATAAAATCTTAATTTTAAAAAATAGTACAATGCGTAATTTACTTCCTCCAATAAAGACCGCGATTCAGATGGTTAATCTTCTCATTCCGATCTTGTATACCATCTTCTCAATATTGGGCTCGCATATCTGACTCTGTCTCCCAAGTAGCCTCCTCGATTGAACAGTGCTTCCACTGCACCTTCACTAAAGCAATCTCTTTTGTCCTTAGTTTTCAAATCTGCCTATCCACGATAGCTATAGGCTCCTCTTCAAATGAAAAATTCGGACCCGAAACCACAAAATCAAGTGAAATCACATGGGACTCATCTGGTGCATACTTTCAAAGCATGGAGGAAACATGGAACAATTTGATAAATGAGCTCAAATTTGATCCTTCTTTCTGGTGGAACAATTTTTCCTTTAGAGTTATATCAATTTTCAACTAAGCATATTTGATTTGTAGGCTATCACTTCTACAGATGAATGTCATTTCAGCAAAAGCATTGCCACCCTTTTCAGCAGAAAGTGACATGACATTTGCAGCATGTACAATAGCCTATTGCTATTTTAGAAAAGATTGTCAAGCTTCTTATGAATCATGTGAAGGTGCAAGATCGTCGTGTTGTTGGATACTCGTTGGCATTGGCAGAGATATTTTGGAGGTAGGTGGTGTTTAGTGGCCGTATAATTTGTACTTGCAGTCACATGCTTTATTTCACATTAATGACGAGTTAACACTATTGGCCATGACTCATGAGCTTGAAGTATAATATCACAACCCCCATTCTGTTTTGTTAGCTCTTTCTCCATATTTTTCCTTTTTCTTTCTTCCTGATTGCCTTGTGTTTATTTTGTTTTGGCAAAAGAGTCATCACCGATGTCAAAGGCTCACGTTTAAGTCCCGAACATAGAACTAAAACAACTCCTAGTTTTCATTATTCCCAACTGATGGATTTATTGTCACTTAATGTCGATGTGGAATACAACAAGACGATGAAAGAATCAAGAACTAACTATGGTTTCATTTCATATGTCGGAAATATACAACTACAATAAGACTTTTCTCCATACAAACAAAACATCAAAGAATAAGTTGCCTTATGTATATCTTCTTGACTATAACTTTAACTCCAAATTATTATCCTCAGAAGAAGAAATCCCAGAAAATGGCTTGTCGAATGTAGTAGTACTGATTGACGTAGAGGCATAATGATCATTATATGGATACATGTAAACCCAAGTAAGAGGCATTACTGTTGGAACACTTCTCATCATGTAATTTGGTACAAAACTTGGCACATTATGACTTTCTTGATTATGCGTATCCTCTGTTTTTTCAATTCGAATATCGAAAACACTTGATTTCTTGCGTTATTTTCTCTATATGGTGTAAAAGGTACTTTACTTTACATTTATTATAATTCAGTGAAAACAAGGGAAAATGTGTCTTTGGATTAAGGAAAATATTTCAGATAGTATTTATGGGAAGGAAGTAAAGGATTATGATTGTACTAACTGTATATAATAACCCTTTTCTTTTACATTGTTTTAGTATCCTAACGCTATATGTGATAAATAAAGAACACAGTAAAAGTAAAAAGATTTCTATAAGATTTGATTTGGAAGTAGATTTATTTTTCTTTTCGTAAACATCAATAGATCTCGTTATTTCAATGCAAAAGTAAGATGTCAACTAACCAAATTGCTTTGAAGGAGATTGTGTTATTTTTAGTTGCATGAATTTTAATATTTATATAGATGTCACAGTAGCGATACTCATCAATAATGAGTCTTATAGATAAATATTGAAAGAAAAAAAAAACATAAAGAGTAGTTTGAAAATGTTAATTTGAAAAATAAGCTACTTTCTAACTTAATTTCTCATGTTTGGTTGGCGAGTGAAAAAAAATTCGAAAAATACTTTCTAGTGCATGGTTGGTGAATGAAATATTATGTTAGAAAATATCTTTTACTGTTGGCTAAAGAGTAGAAAATACTTTTTAGGAAAACAGTTTCTGACCTGAAAACCAACCTTGATAATTGATCTGAACCCGACACTAACACAAATCAGAACACGACTGAACAAACAAGTTAGGATCCTTGAGATTCGACTCGGGACCTAATACCAACACATGACCCCCACTCCTGACCTGAGACCCGACATTCGAATTAGAACTTAACTCTAACACTCAAATTGGAACACGACTCCAACACCCGACTTAGGACTTGTCCTCAATTTTCGACTAGAGACTCAACATTCAAACAATGATCTGACTCCAAAATTTGAACCTGGACAGGACCCCGATGACGGAATCTATACATGACCCTAAAACTCGATATTCAATCCTGAATCCGACCTCGGCACCTGACCCAGGTGCCTACTTCCAAATTGGGACCCGATCGTGACTTCCAAACCAGGATTTGACCCCACTTAGGACCTGACTTTTGAACTCGAAAACCAATTTTCGAACTCGGGACCCGTCTTTCAAACTTGGGATTCGATTTCCAAACCTTGATTTGACCTTGAAACCTGAACCAGGACCTGCCACCTGAATCAAGACTCGACCCCAATATTCGATTCAAAATCCAAGCCAACACCCAAATCTATCTTAACTCCCGACCCATGTCTTTACATCAAATCAAGATTCAATCCTGATTGTCAAACTGAGACTCGATATGAAATCCAAATTCTGAACCTTGATCTAACCTCGATATTTGAATCATGATGTGACACTCGAATTGAGAACAACCACTAGAACTGGACTCAACTTTCAAATGAGGGCCTTACCCAGTCACCTAATTCGGAACCCAACTTCCAAAATTAGATCTAACTCTGACATAGACGATTGGTCTGGGACCCAAACTCAACACCTCACTTAGGACCCAACCTCGACTCTCGACCCAAAACTTGACTCCGACACCCAACTCGAAACCCTGTCTTGACACCCATCTCTAGAACGACTCGACATCCAAACTGGATCCAAACTCGACACTTGATATAGGATTTGACCTCAACTCTCAGCCCAAAACCTGACTCTGACACCTTACTCAGGACCCAACTTCTGAAATTGAATCCGACCTTAACATCAACAATTTATTTGGGACCCAAACTCATCACCTAATTTAGGAACCAACCTCAACTCTCGAACTGAAACCTGACTTTAATAACCAACTCGAAACTTTATTCGGACACATGATTTAGGACCCGACCTCGACATCTAATTTGGGATTTGACCTCTAATCTTAACTTGAGATCTGCCCTGACTCAATTTAGGACCCGAGATTTAACTCTCGAATCGAGGTCAGAAGTTGAATCTCAAATTGAAAATTAGGAGTCGAATCTCAAATTAGTATCGAGAATCGATACTCAAGACTTGAGTTAGGATTAAAAAAATTGAGAGGTGTGAGGCTGTAAAAAGAGTTTTGAAAGATGTTTTCCTTGTTTTTTTAAAGGTAAGTCATTTTTTTCTTAAATTTGAGGAAAATAAGTTGATTTAGAAAATATTTTCCAAAACGTTTAGCCCAACCGAATATGAAAAAATTAGAAAACATATTCTAGAATATATTTTCCAACATATCAAACACACTCATGAGATACTATATAACTCTTGCCTTAAAGGTAAAACTTAGCTTAGGGGCTTCAAAAAAACCAACTTATGTCATGTGAACAACAATTTACACTACTTCACTAAGTCTAACACTCTTATAAATTTTGCTTTAGAGACAAAACATAGCTTAGGGGCTTAAAAAAATAACTTATGCCTCACGGACAATATTTTATACTATTTCACTAAGTCTAACGTATGGGGTACTCTATAAGTTACGGCTTACGGTAAAAAAAAGAACATATGTCTAATGGGCAACATACCTAAGTTTATTTTTTGTCTATAAGACAACTTTTGGTCAATGAGAATCTGCCTTATGAGTAAAAGTTCAAATATTTGTCGTATGAATCAAATTTGTCAAATATTACCAAAAAATCAAAACCACCTCTTATGAAAGTCATTTTATAAAAAAATTCTTATCGGGAACAAAATAACAAAAACAATCCATTTTAAGGCTATTTCTGAACTTGACTCATCTAAAAGTATATAGATCAAAGTTAGGGTCATTTAAAATTTAGAAAAGGCCTAATATATTCCTGAACTATCATAAAGAGTATGCATATATCCTTCGTTATACTATATGTATGTACATATCTTTGCCATTAATTTTTGGGATTGTATATACCCTTTAGCCAAACGGAGGGACACGGGACATTATCATAGGTATTTATTCGATTTTAATTTACTTGTTGCCACTAATAGGCAACAAGTAAGAGTCAATTGATTACCTCCCAACTCGTACCCACTAACAATTGTATTAGAAATAAAGTTTATATTTTGAAACCTTGATTTTACGATATTTTTTGTTTTTTTTCCTTCTTATCTTTAATTTTTGCATGTGTATGCTTAGAACAATCATTGCCTCCACCAGAAATAATCTTGGAATCACGAGCAAGTTCAACCAAACACCACCAATTTGCATTTGAAGGCAGCGACACCAAAATGATAATTCATTATAATGTAATTCTATGAAAAATCTCTCAACAATACTAATACGTTAAAAGCCTCAATTCGATCACAACATAACTCATAGAATTTGGGAACTAGGATTTGGTTTTTAATTTGGTCTTAATTGGATTTTAGAAATCAATAGTTGGGTGAATTATTTTAATTTCGGGTAAATAAATTAAAATTGGATAAATGCCTAGGATGATGTCACATGCCTCTTTGTTTGGCTAAATGGTATACACAACCAAAAAATTAACGGCAAGCTCCTTTACTCTATTTGTACTAAGCTGAGACTTTAAGTTCTTTATAATGTTTTTATCATCCTCCTTTACAACTATCAGAATGTTGTAGAAGACGTTAAGTCAAAAGTAAAGCACAATGGACCTGTGTAATGACTCGGTTGGTCTTTTTTGGAAAGTTTTATGTATTTACCATTTCGCTCCTCCTAATATTGACCCCAAGTTGTTTCTAATTGAGTTTTAAAAATTGGTTTCGAGCTTTGAGTTGTAAGTTTTGAATTTTTTTAAGATTTGAGTTTGAAAGGCTAAAGTTATTAAAAGTGGTTTTCAGTGTCTTTTGGAGTTTCGAGTGTCGGAATAGAATTTTGTTGATTCCATCAATCTTGGAATGTGGAATCTTGTTTGTGAGAGTTGTCGGTTTCAAATTCGAAGTCTTTTTAAGGATTTGAGATCCTAAGTTGGAAAATTGTGAAAATTTAGCCTTTGGGTTGACCTTGGTGAACATTCGGAGTTCGGATGCTTGAATTGGAATTTTGAGAGTTCATTGAATTTGGGGGATGATTTTAGGTCTAGGAGAGGTCTTGGTTGATTTTTGGGAGGTCCCGAGCTTGATTTAGCCTTTTTAGGCGTTGTGTTAGTTTCTTGTAACTTTCATGGATATCGGGTCAAGGAGACCTCAGATTCGTATTTCGATAGTTCCATTGAGTCTGTAACGTCATGTATAGTCAATTTTTATATATGGTTTGTGTGTACGGGGTTCTGAATGAATCTCAAGGTTCATTTTGATGTTTTGAGCGATGGTTGTATTTTCTAATGTTGTAGGCCTCACAAATGCAAAGAAATTTTCATGATCGCGATGGTCGCGTTGGCGAAGAACTTATCGCAATTGTGAAGGTTGCACTTGGCCTAACCTTCGTTTTGTGATGGAAGTGCCACGATCGTGACCTTCGCTTTTGCGAAGGCTGATTAACGATCGCGATGGCCAAGTTTTAGCAGGGTTCACTTTTGTAAAACCATGGTCATTTTTGCAACGTCAGAGAGGGGTTTTTGCTCTAAAATTTCAGGGTTTAAGCCCTATTTTCTATTTTGAGCTTGGCAAAATCCTTGGAGGCGATTTTGAAGAGATTTCTTGTGCTAAATCTTTTGAATAAGCTTTTGTGACCCTAAAACTTTATTTTTCATTGATTATTTATGATTTTAACATCAAAACTTGTGATTTGCCTTGTTGTGGGCCCTATTTGATTGCTTGATGAAATGTTTGATAGCATGAATGTGGACTTGAATTGCTTGAATTGTTGTCTCCTTCTTATGGTGTGAACTTGCTTATGTGCATTGATTGTTGTACACCGTGGTGAGACATATGATATAAAACCGATGGGAAATGGTTTCGTCTTGTGATATGATATAAAGCCGATGGAGAATGGTTTCAGCTAGTGATATAATATAAAGCCAGTGTGAAATGATTTCGGCTAGTGATATAAAGTTAATGGGAAATGGTTCCAGCTAGTGATATGATATAAAGCTGAGGGAAATAGTTTAGGTTAGTGATATGATATAAAGCCGATGGGAAATGACTCCGGTTAGTGATATTGTGCCGAAGAGAAATGGTTCTGGCAATAGTTTGATTACTGTGATTTAATGCATTTTTATGCTTATGTTTTACCTACTTGTGAACCGTGATTGATGCTCTTGTTGTTTGTGATTGATCTACTTCACATTGAGATTGACTTACTTGATACATGTTGGTTGATTAACTGTGACTATTGGACTGTGATTATTGAACCCTGTGAGATGTGTATTGTAGAAATGTTTTGTGTTGTTTGTACTCACTCTTTGATTCTACACTTGTGTTGATTTCGAGCCTAGTATCGTGTGATTGTGCTTCTACATCTGAGGCTTATCAAACAACTATTGAGAGGTAGTTGTTTGTCATCCTGACGGGCCCTATAGTTCTTTTTTTTTTTTTTTTTATGTTTGTTTCTATTTGCGAGGCAAAAACTTGAGCCTTGTACTTATTTCTTAATTCCACACTTTATGTATTAGTGGTTTTTACACGTGACAACTAGATTTTGTGGTGTGAATAGAATGAATAAGTTTTCCGCTTTTATCTTGTTCTTTCTTTATCTTTCATTTTTCTTTCTTTTCGTTGGGTTGAGGCTGACTTGTCCTGGTGGGAATAGACAAGTGTCATCACGTCCAATTTAGGATCGTGACAACCTCTTCCTGAATTGGTTACTCAACTTAAAAAGGACATTATGGAAAACAAATCCAAGGGGTTAATGGGATGGTGTTGCCTAACTAATTAGTGAAGCAAAGAGGAGCTTCTAGGTACTCCAGATAGTTGATTCTGAAATATTAGCATACTAATGAATGATTAATGGATGCATGTTTGGTCCATGAAAGTTATATTTCAACAACATATTTTTCATCATTTTCCCAAAAGGAAGAAAATCATGTCATTTTTTTTTATAATTATCTTAACTTTGAACTTCATATCACTCGCTCTAATTGACACATTTTGACACTATTATGCATTCTTCTAAAAAAAGTTCAACAAAATATTTCCAAATTTGCTAGTTTCATTATTATTAATCTTTAATAGAGACCCGCAAAAATCCGAAAGAATTTGAAACATTTCATATAATTTCCCGAAAAAATATTTTTCTTGGAGGGAAATGCCATACACACTTCATATTCCCTTTAATTTTTCCTCGTAACAAACAGTCATGTAAAATGTTGTAATATTGAATATTATTTGCAGTGATAGGAGACCTTGGAGAGGAGTTGTTCTGCTTGGTTCTCCTGACACAAGAAAAACATTGTTGGCCAAAGATGTGTTGCTACAGAGTGTGGGACAACATTTATGAATATTTCTTGTAGTTTGTTGTGTGGAAAATTGTATGGGTAGAGTGAACAATTGGCACGGTGCTTATTTGAGTTTGCCCGTACTCATGCTCCAACAACAATTTTCATTTATGAGATTGAAAAATCTTGACAATTCTATTATTTACTTACCCTCTGGCACTACAAAGAGAATCAGTCTCATTGATGAAAATTGTAGTTGGAGCATGAGTATGGGCAAGCTCGTTTAAGCACTGCGTTAATCGTTCACTCTCCCCGTACCCACACTTTGTAGCAATATCTTTGGCCAAGATGTTTTCCCTGTGTCAAGAGGATCAAACATAAGAACTCCTCTCTGAGATCTCTTGATTCCCTGCAAATAACATTCTATATTACAACATGTTACATGACAATTTATACCGAGAAAAAATTAATGGAAATATAAGGTGTGTGCATTTCCCTCCAAGAAAAAATATTTTTTCAGGAAGTTTTATGAAATGTTTCAACTATTATTTTCAACATTTTCTTTATTTATCATATAATATAATAGGATATTAAAACACAGTAGAAAAAAAGGTAAATTATAGTTAGTATAGTCATAATCCTTTACCTTCTTGCCATAAATAATTTGGAATATCTTCCCTTATCCCAAAGACACTTTCCCTTATTTGTACTTGATTGTAATAAATACAAAGTAGCTTTTACGTGGCATACAAAAGAGAACATTTTACATAAAAGATATTGAATGGAGAAAAACCTTAATGATTGTATGATAAAATAATTATTGTGCTGTAAATACAGATTGATTTAAGTTATATGCACAGGTTGACGGTATAAAAATTATCCAAATAATCAGATTATTCAAAAGATAATTACATATAAATTTATTGATTAGTAACATAAACTAAAGGGCAAGTAATCTTATTAAAAAATAAGAACTGATTACATAACTAATATTAAATATTAGGAAAAGTGAAAATGACACTATTATTCTTAAATTCTCAAATTAAGAGAGAAAAAAATAGCAATGAGGGAATAATCACAGAACGTGCAGTGAGAAATAAAAAGCATAAATTGAAGTTGTAGTTGAGAAAGCACAACTACAACTTACTGCAAAAATATCTAAAAAAGATTTTATGGGAAGAAAAAACAAGAAAGGAAATCCATGGATAGAGAATGAACACAGGGGATTCTTCAAAGGATTGGATTTTCATGGGAAAGGTAATTGGGCTAAGATTACAAAGAATTTCTTGCCTAGTAGAACATCAATACAAGTTGTTAGTCATGCTCAGAAATACTTCGTGAGATTATTGAATTCTAATTCTAATTCAAATGAGAGAAAAAGGGGCAAAAATCAAGATGAAGATCGAAAACACTTGATTTCTTGTGTTTTTTTCTCTCATTTTAATTGGAATGAGTATCCAATCACGAAGTTATTATAAGCATGACTAACAATTTTTATTGATGTTCCACTAGGCAAGAAATCCTAGTAGTAATAATAATGCTTACTAGCTAAAATGGGCAAGGTTCAGTTTGGAGATGAACAAACAAGACTGGCAACTTCATGTAATATGTATTAGGGGTATAATATTTAGGGCTATATATAAGAATCAGATGACGAAATTGGGCAAGAAAAGGGTTGTAAATATAGTAAGATATTAATTATTATTCAATTTTTGACTCATGGTCAAATGAAAATAAAGTAAATATGGAAAGATATTAATTATTATTCTGCTTTTGACTCATTGTCACATGAAAATAAAGTAAATATAGAAAGATATTAATTATTATTCGATTTTTGACTCATGATCAAAGGAAAATAAAGTAAATATAGAAATATATTAATTATTATTTGATTTTTGATCATGGTCAAATGAAAATAAAGTAAATGTAAAAAGATATTAATTATTATTGGGAAAATACATAAGTATCCCCAAACCTATTCCTGAAATCTCAGAGACACACTTATATTATACTAAGGTCCTATTACCCCTCCGAACTTATTTTATAAATAATTTTCTATCTATTTTTGGCCTACGTGGCACTATCTTCTGGTCCCAGCGCGTATTGACAATTTTTTCAAGCTTTCTGGTTGATAGTGCCACATAGGCCGAAAAGGGGTAGAAAATTATTTATAAAATAAGTTCGGGGGGGAGGGGGGTGGATAATAGGATCTTAGTATAGTATAAGTGTGTCTCTGGAATTTCGGGCATAGGTTGGGGGGTACTTATGCATTTTCCCATTATTATTTGATTTTTGACTCATATTCAAATGAAAATAAAGTAAATATAGAAAATATTTATTATTATTCAATTTTTGACTCATGGTCAAATGAAAATAAAGTAAATATATAAATATATTAATCATTATTTGATTTTTACTCATTGTCAAATGAACTGAAATCTATTTACTTGTGCATTCTTATTCAATCATATATTTATTTATTGGATGTTTATTCAATTAAAGGCATATTCGATTGATGGTTTATTCAATAAATTGTGTATATTTATAATACTCCCCTTTTGATGTTCATTTAATAGATAATGTGTCTTCCTAAAAATCTTACTAGAAAAAATTTAGTAAGAAAAAATATTAGTTAAGCAAAAAAAAAAATGCATATAATAATATGCATTTGTTCGTTGCCTCAATAAAAATCTTATCAGAAAATTAGTGGGATAAAATCTTAATTTAAAAAAATAGTACAATGAGTAATTTACTTCCTCCAATAAAAATCGTGATTCAGATGGTTAATCTTCGCATTCTGATCTTGTATAACATCTTCTCAAGAGTTGAACTTAGTAAGAATTCGATGAATAAATTCATTAGATTATCACCGGAAAGAATTTGTTGTATATCAATATCACTGTGCTTCTAAAGATCATGTGTGAAGAATAATTTTGGCGAAATGTGTTGTGTTCTATCTTCTTTTATGAAGCATCCTTTTAATTGGCTTTGCATGCATTATTATCTTCAAATAGAACTATGGGTACATTGCTATCACATTTTAGGTCACTTCTTTCATTGATGAAATGTATCACTGATTTCAATCATATATATTCTCTAGTTACTTTATGAATAGCTATTATTTCAGTATAATTTGAAGAAATAGCAGTAATAGATTGTTTTGTAGATCATTATAATATAACACTACCTTCGAATATAAACAAATAGCATGTTTGGAGATCGAACAACCAACTTCTACAAGTACAAGTACCCTTTTTACTTGGTCAACAATAAACCTAGAATCACCCTCATTAATCTCAAATCCAGAATCCCCATTCGATAATATTTTACACCTCCTAGAGACATTTTTATTTTCTTCTAAAATTAACATTGCCACTGAAGAAACATATGTTATCCAATTATTAACGAATCTTCTCATAACGACATGCATATTCATAATCTTATGTATGATTTCCTTTAACATAGTAATAATTGACTTATGTCTAGGGTTGATTATCCAAAAAATTAAAGATTTAACACATGTTATTTTCAACAACATCATATTTAGAAGATGTAGAAAAAAAGACTCTGCACCACAATTCTTTATTCTATGCTAATAGTTCTTCATCAGGTTTTGCAAGTTTTTCAAATTCATCTTTTAACTTCACTTTATATGAAGCCTTAACACAAAAATAAAATTGTGTTCTTATTTCTTTTTCTTATAATTTATGGACCAATTAGACCATACATGTCTATTACTGTAACGATCTGAAACCGTCGTTATTTTAGGAGAAACAAAATTCGGGGAAAATCTGGGCCCTTGTCCCGCCATAGCGGGCCAAATGCCTATAGGGCGGCGGTGCTAGGGCGAGCTAAGCTGGCGCCATGGCGGGATAGGCGAGGCAGAACGTAAATTACGAGAAATCCAATTTTCTCCATCTTTCTAAAATACCTAAATGAGTCGTAAAACACCCAAGAAACCTCAGAAAAGCTGCTCTAAGCTTGGGACGGAAGGAGAAGGATATTTCTAGTGTGAGGATGGTGATATTTTGCGGATTCTTGGTCAAATTCACCGTCACAAGGCCTGGAAAACCGGAATCGAGGTCAAAAACTCCATGCAACTGCTTGGCGCCTAGGTAGGCTAGGTTTATGAATTGAGTAGTTATAAATATGTGATTACTACGTAATATATGGAAATCAATGGTAGGGTTATGTGTAGACCTTCGTGCACCAAGTAAATTCCATGAGTAATCCTTATAAACCAAAGTATGTGGGTTTATGCTTTGAGAAGAGAAATTGATGAATTGTTAAGGACTCTAGAATTGTTATCATGGATAGAATTGGTTCAAGAATAAGACTATGAAATCATGAATGGAACTAGATTTACGAATGCATGCTAGATCATAAATTGGAGTGATTGAATTGAAGATTTATGATGAATTGTGACTAAACCCTAGAAAGAAGCCTTAGATGATGAACTAGGGCTAAGTACAGTCAATTTAATGTATGTATATGAATGTTGGATTGTTGATCACACTTGTTGTAAATGATATGGGTGAACTATGATTGCCATGAATCATGACTTAAATGTATGATCTTGAAGATATACTTGTGATTGTGACTGTGAAGTGTTGAATGGATCAATTGCCACGTTTCGGCATAACTAACTTGGATCGATTGCCACGTTCTGGCATAACTATTAGATCGGTTGCCATGTTCCGGCATAACTATTGGATCGGTTGCCACGTTCCGGCATAACTATGGGATCGATTGCCACGTTCCGGCATAACTAACTTGGATCGGTTACCACGTTCCGGCATGCTAACTGTTTGGGTTTGGGTTCCATGAGAGGATCAATGATGTGATATAAATGTGAAGTTGTTCGTTGTTCGTAAATATTGATGATATCGTATATGTTTGATATGCGCATGTGAGTATAGTGTTATATTAACTTGTTTATGTTGTACTTAGTGGAAGGGCAAAGTGTTCAAGGGGCGAGTAATAGATAGTAATGGTTGTTCTTGTGTTGTAATGGCGAGATGCAGAGGTAGTGGTCGTAATGTAAATACGCTTAGGTGGATTTCACCTTGGTGGAAAGAGATTGGGTTAGTGTTAAGGGAGCTTGATGTAAGGTATTTGTGACTATGGTTGGGCAATGTTGGTGGTTGTATTTGGGGGATTCTTCTATATGTTAGAATGGTTAGGCTATGATCAAGTACCTAGTAAGTAGGTTGACTGGAAGGTGGTTAGTAGTTAGAGTGCTAGTGTGATTTGGAGGTATTTCAAGAAAGGGTAAAGGTGGAGAAGCGAGTGGTTTATTTCATGATTTTACTAGTTGGTTTCTTATGTTATGTGGTGGCCGTCGGGTTGACAAATGATGCCTACCAGTACGCGTGTTTTGTACTGATACTACTCTTGCTTTGTCTTTTGACATAGTCTGGATGCAGGATTGGTAACGTTTCATTAGGTGAAGACGAAGAACTCTCCTGCAGCTTCTATTCTTCCTTCCGCATGGTGGGAGTTGTGTCTTAAATTATCTTGTCTAGATGTACTCTTAGTAGCTCTTGTACCTATTTAGACTAGATTCATGGGAGTTGTTAAATTACTTTACAAGTTTTAACTAAAAAGGGTGTCTAAAGATATTATTTATAAAATCATGTTATTGTAATTACATCTGTTTTCTTTAATTTTTACGCATGTTTGACTATTGGAATATGAGGGTTCTCCTACTTAGGTGTTAGAGTGGGTACCTGCACGGCCCGGTGGGTTGGGTCGTGACAATTACACCTTATGTGCTCTACACTAGATAAAAGTCCATATTTATTTAATTTTATAAATTATACACTCATTTAATTTTATAAATTGTATTAGTTTATATAAATACATGATGCAAAAACGGCCCAGTGATAGTTCCCAAAAAGAGGCAACTTTGGTTCTAAATATTTATCAAAAAATAAAAGTGGCCTTATTCTTTTCCTATAAAATCATAAATAATAATAATAATAATAATAATAATAATAATAATAATAATAATAATAATAATTATTATTATTATTATTATCATCATATATTATTATAAGTGGGAAGCTCCAAAGTGAAAAGTTGAATTACCATTTTACCCCTCTACTAAATTAAAATTTGATTAAATATAAATATTTTAATTACATAATGGTAGAATTTGAAGTCCTTAAGCCCTTTAATAATTAAATTATCATTTTCTTGATAAATGAGTACATTGATAATGCTTTTAATCATAATCATAAATCTCATAATGGAAGAATTTGAAAAGTTATGATATGAAAAGCCATTCATCTCTTTAATGTAGAAATCAATTTCAGAATTATAATTTGAATTTAAAGGGTCATTTCCTAATGTTATTTAAGAACCAACTTACAAAGATGGAAGCTCACAATAGGAAATTGAATTAAAGAAATTGCACAATCCAACATGAGAAGATAAGAGAGTTAGAAGTTGAAAGTGAGGATAACCAAAAAAATGCTGAAAATTGGTAATCAAGAAGAAAAAATAGCAGCGGAAAAAAAGAGAGTAAATTTAATACATGTGTAGTATTAAACAATGAACAGTCTTATGTTGATATGTTGTTTCTAACAATAACAAAATTTTCTTTTCAGAGCATGAGGACTTTCTTTGCAATATCCTCAACTTTTGTTCTTGCTTTCTTTCTCCATTATAGAATTTTTCTTGCATGAAGCATTTAGAATTGTATGGGTGTTGGACTTGAAGTATAGATATTAATTTAAGGTATATGTAGAAATTTTCTTATTGTGCATTTAAATGAGAACCATTAATCATTTTTGTTATTCATTTTTGCACTTACTAATATATCATATGTTTGGACCTAATAACGTAAAAGTGTAACTCATTATTTTAGTTACCAAACTAAATTTTGCAGGTTCATCAAATGTCTAATCATTTGACATACAATAAAGAAGTTATTTCAATACATTGATTGTTCATCGATTTTAAATTATATTTTTTGTTTGAATAGCTTGTGATACTAATTAAAATGTAATTTTGACAGTAATTCATATCTTTCACAGGACTCACGTGCAAAGCACGTGTCTAGGATTAGTATATTATTAAAAATAGGAAGCCTCAAAGTTAAAAGTGGGATTACCAAACTACCCTTGCATTTATATTTCTGTTTTTTTGTCTTTTTTTTAATTTACATTTCTCTCATTTTGCATTTTAAAACATTTGCTGATATTCATTTCTCAATTAAAAGGCAATTAAGAAATAAAGTCTTCCAGTTTTTAAACCCTTTTTTCAAGAGTTGTTCGTCTTCTGTAACTCCTGCCTTTTTATTTTTTCCTTTACTAAATGAAGAAATGGTCTCCTGGTGCCTTGGATTGAAATGTCTAAGAGCAATCATTTGGTTTTATCTTTTTGGTTCAATAGATTTTAGTGTTTAGTCAATTTAGTTCACCAATATTATAACGCTAGAAGATGTATTAGGGTGTTAGTTATAATTTCGAAAAGATAAACCTCTCATCTATGAGTTCATTGTCATAAATAGTTGTAATTAGCTTTTTTGGTATTCAGTTATAATTTATTTTCTCGCACTAAGTGTAAGGCATGTTTGCTCAATGGAAAATCTCTCCATTATTTAGCATTTTCATCTCCACAAATTTTATGTGTTTACTCTTTCTAATATGAGCTTATATCTTCAAATAAAGATTCAATTGATGAGAAATGAAACTTAAGTTATTATTGAGTTAAACGAGAACTTGGTAGTGTTCAATTGTTGATTTCAAAGTTTCTTCTTTTATTTGATTTCTTCTTCATCTATGCATTACCACATTTGATTGTAATTTATTTTCTCGCACTAAAATGTGCAAGGAAGGAACCGTGCACACAAACCTGACTTTGTCTCCCAAGTAGCCTCCCAGATCGAACGATGCTTTGACTGCACCTTCACTGAAGCAATCTCCTTTGTCCTCAGCTTTCGAACCTGCCTATCCACGATAATTATACCACAAAATCAAGTGAAATCACATGTGACTCATCTGGTACATCCTTCCGAAGCATGGAAACGTGGAAGAATTTGATTAAATGAGCTCAAAATTGATCCTTCTTTCTGGTGGAACAACTTTTCCTGTAGAGTTATATCAATTTTCAACTAAGCATATTTGATTCGTAGCCTTTCACTTCTACAGATGAATGTCATTTCAGCAAAAGCATTGCCACCCTTTTCAGCAGAAAGTGGCATGACATTTGCAGCATGTACAATAGCCTATTGCTATTTTAGAACAGATTGTCAAGCTTCATATGAATCGTGTGAAGGTGCAAGATCGTCGTGTTGTTGGATACTCGTTGGCATTGGCAGAGATATTTTGGAGGTAGGTGGTGCTTAGTGGCCGCATAATTTGTACTTGCAGTCACAAGCTTTATTTCACATTAATGACGAGTTAACACTATTGGCCATGACTCATGAGCTTGAAGTATAATATCACAACCCCCATTCTATTTTGTTAGCTCTTACTCCATATTTTTCCTTTTTCTTTCTTCCTGATTGCCTTGTGTTTATTTTGTTTTGGCAAAAGAGTCATCACCGATGTCAAAGGCTCACGTTTAAGTCCCGAACATAGAACTAAAACAACTCCTAGTTTTCATTATTCCCAACTGATGGATTTATTGTCACTTAATGTCGATGTGGAATACAACAAGACGATGAAAGAATCAAGAACTAACTATGGTTTCATTTCATATATCCATACAAACAAAAAAAAGACAAAACATCAAAGAATAAGTAGTCTTGTGTATATCTTCTTGACTACAACTTTAACTCCAAATTATTATCCTCAGAAGAAGAAGAAGACGAAGAAATCCCAGAAAGTGGCTTGTCGAATGTAGTAATACTGATTGACGTAGAGGCATAATGATCATTATACGGATACATGTAAACCCAAGAAAGAGGCATTACTGTTGGAACACTTTTCATCATGTAATTTGGTACAAAACTTGACACATTATGAGTTTCTTGGACACTTTCTTGATTATTTCCCAATGGAACAATCGCTTGATGTGTAGTATCCTCTGTTTTTTTTTTCAAGATGCTCTGTTTTTTCAATACGAAGATCAAAAACACTTGATTTCTTGCGCTTTTTTCTCGAATTGGAATTAGCATCCAATAATCTCTGGAAGTACTTCTGAGCATGACTAGCAACCTGTGTGGACGTTCTACTAGGCACGAAATCTTTAGCAATGTTAGTCCAACTTCCTTTTCCATGAAAATCCAATCCTTTCAAGAATGCTCTCTGTTCATCCTCTGTCCATCGATTTCCTTTCTTGATTTTCCTTCCCATGAAATCTTTTTCAGACATTATTGCAGCAGTAGAACTAGTCGGCGTCGTTGTTGCAGTGATCTCAAAACCAAACAATTTGATGCTTTTGCCATTTTCACTGCAATTCCTATCCATTGCTAAAAGAAAACTCTGTTAATTTGATAAATGAAGAAGAATAGTAGTGTATATATAAGGAGGAAAGTTTCCTTTTTTATGCAATGTAAGAGATATCTGGGGAAAGCGTGTTTTTTCACTTTTATGGTAACTACTAGTACTTCTTATTTTATTTATATTTTTATTTATGCAGATTAGTTACTGTTTATTTTAGGTTACTAATCAATAAATTTACTACTATCTTCTTCAAACTTTTAATTTTTATGGTTTCCTTTCTTAAAATCAAACAATAAGCACTGTGACTAACATTTTACGATGTATTTTTTCATCATAGTGATATGCAAAAAATTGCAATTTATAGTACTTTTCGTATAGTTTTTGAATATCTAATTTGTTTGTTTAAAATATCGAATTGATAAAATCTAATTTCACTTTGAAAATGTCAAATTGACTTTCGAAAAACGCAACATGACAATTAAAAGTGGACAGATGGAATACTATTTTACCATCGTATGATTAATGTTTTGCTTACCTTTTCATGCGGTGTAAAAGTCACTTTACATTTATTACAATTCAGTGAAAAAAGGGAAAATGTGTCTATAGACTAAGGAAAATATCAAATAGTATTTATGGGAAGGAGGTAACGCAATATGCGATAAATAAAGAACATAGTGAAAGTAAAAAGATTTCTCTAAGATTTGATTTGGAAGTAGATTTTATATTTCTTTTTGTAAATATCAATAGATCTTGTTATTTCATTGCAAAAGTAAGATGTCAACTAACCAAATTGTTTTGCTTTCGAAACGTTCGGAGTGAATTAAATCTGATTTTGGACTCACTAAACTCAATATTTTTTGCCCAGATTATAAAATATAAGAACTAAATAACTATAAATATTCATTGTGGGTCTAGTTATTATTTTTATGTATTAACTATATATTATTATAGAAACTCATAAACTTCAAATACTGAACGACACAGCTACTTTTAACTATGTTGGGGTCTCTAGGCTGACACTAGAAATTGTTTTTGAAACAATGTATATATGGTATTCATGTATTGTTCCTATCTGAAATAACACTAACTTGCATTTTAGTCTAGCTCCCAAGCTAATTACTTAATGCTTGGTTGGTAATTACAAATATTTTAATTAAATTTAGAAGGCAAAAAATTGTTTTAACAAGAAAATCAACAATAATAACTAAAAGAATGATTCATCAAGTTTAGTAATGGGATGATGAAGAATATTGCAGTGTAGCCTCAACTATTTCTATCATATTTTGTACACCTTTTTTCTTCATTAATACTTCAACTGAATATTGAAGCTAAATCTTTTACTTCTGGAGAGGACAAAAAAAAACCATTTGGATATCTTGAAAGACATTTGAACGTGAATGGAAGATACGTCTCAAGTCATAAAACATTACGAAACTGCCCTTTCGTTGCAGCCCCTGAGGTGTCGGGAATGAAACAGTGCATGACATGCTTTAAGTAAAAGATATACTAATCGAAGTCTTTTGAAACAAACCACTTCACAAGACATATTTCCTTGAGCTTTCCAATGAAATATCAAGTTAATAATTATCATAATGTAGAAAGAAGCGATGAGCGTTCAATATTTGGTGCTTAGCCTCACTGCACAACCAACACACATTTATACAAGTAACTGTAACTCTTTCTTGACAGAATAGATCCAAGTAAGACCCCATCGAGTGTCCTCTCAAGATTCTGAATGTGATGTCCAATAGATCAGCCCGCTGAAATATGTCAAAGTAAACCCCACAGTTAGCTTACAAGGACCAGAAGCATGATCTCTTTTTTCTCATAATGTATGTGAAAGATGCAGGCTAAGCAGAGCTACATGACACAACTGAACACAACATAGATGTGATGTATTCTTTTTCATGTACAAACCGGAGAATGTGTGATGTATTGTTTGTTAGTCTTAAAAGGGACAAGAAAAGAAGTAGAAAGCTACTTAGAATTTTAATTCGAGCATTCCACTTTATTAGCAACACTGGAGAAGAGAGGTTCACTACACTGAAAGCACGTAGTAAACCTACTTGACTCTGATATTCTTGGTAAGACACAGGTTCAAAACCATTGCTTCTATTCAAGCACCATTATGACAAAAAATAAATGTATACAGCGAGAGGGAAGAGAGGAGAAGGCAGAGAGGACAGGTGGATGAACAACAAAGCTCAACTAAAAATTAGTGCATAAAAATAACCTTTAAGGAAGTAAAAAACCCTTTATGCAACAATCACCCTTTCTCGCATGACATTGAAGGCTCTATAAGGCAGCAAAACCTAATAAATATTAAGCAAATTACCTGATTAAGACAAACACACATTGCAGAACACCTGCAACTCCTGTCCAAGCTGAAGGACCAGATTTTCCCAGTGCATCTTGTATCAATAGACCAACTGATGCAGCCAAAGACACAAAGGATACAACATATGCAATAAATAGCCACAGCTTCAACCTGCATTGTCAACATTGAAACAGTTGAGAAATTCAATGTGACAAGGAAAAGCAAATAGAATCAGAAATCTATAATTTTTTGATAACCTTGAAGCATACGTCTATTAAAAGAAATAACATGTGCAAGGACGGATAACGACAATATGTGACCAGTAATAACTATCATTATGCCTCAGACAGAGAAGAAAAAACATGAAAGAATTCTGTAGTTTTTTCTCAAGTGATAACAAATGCAAATTATGGTGATCAAGCATCATTCTGTTCATTCCAAGAGAATGAATAACTAATTAGAGCTTGACAATAAACCCTTTAGGTGATAAGACCAGGCAACCATAATCGAATTGCTCAAAAGAAGCAACAAAACCTCACGAAAAGTGTCTCTACCCAAAATCATGACTCATGCCCATGAAATTATAGGAGTACAACAAATGAAGATTATATGAAGTGGACAGGAAATAAGCAGGGCCCACTTTCTGTGAAGTCAGCTAATAGTGAATTTAACACCTCAAATTACCAGATTGGGTGCCGGCCATGGATGATGATATGGAGAGTCAAAATCCCATATAAAGATGCATGCTTCACATGATTGTTAGCAAAAAAAGGCTGTATTTAACACACAATAACCTCAGCAAGAGAGGCCACCATATGTGCCCAAGATGTTACCTAGTGGGGAGTAGGGTAGAGACAATGGCTGGTCAGCTATGGAAATTTTTTTTATAAACTAGAGGATAATTAGGTGGGCCATACCAAGAA